>JANSTR010041784.1:0-13280 GCA_025434805.1 Antipathozoanthus remengesaui | reverse complement strand
GATAAATAAAAACAGAAATTAATCTTAAGCACCCGTCTCACGTTTATTTTATTTTGTTTACCACCCAGAATCTGGGGAGTCACGTGACCAGACCCAACCACGGTCTTTCTCTCGGGAGAGAGAAGAGCCTGGGCACGAGGTTGGATTGATCAAAAACCAAACTGAATTTTTATTCTTTTAAACTTAAAATTATATAAAAATAAATATAAAACACTCTATGTTCAAATCTCCTTTATACACTTGAATCACGTGCTGATAGTTCTGAATCTGTCTATTCTCTTAAAACACAGAAATGTTTTCGATTTCCCTGCATGTTCAAATACGGTTGTTTCCTTTGAGGATGAGTTTGTTTGGATATAGAACTCGCTTTTTAGACAAACAATTAAATAATTTGATGTCTGGTTTGGGCCGGTTGAAACAAAAGATATTTCTTGCTTGTCCTGATAACGACATCACTTCTGAACAAAACCGATTTCTAACTACTCTTACTGAGAAAAATATTATATACATTTCAAATCGCAAACAATATAACAACACTTAACACACAAGAACGCTCACAGGTCGATTAATACACACAGTTTCAAATGATCACGTAAAAACCCACGACGGAATAAAATGCGTAAATATTCTACTGTAAACATTTGAGAAAGTTAATTTGAGTAGAACATTTGCAGGATTAATTTGAACGCAGCCTTAAAGGCAGTCTATTGGAGAAGTTCTGCTTGGTTAACCTTTTCCTAATTACGGCTGTCACTGTAAAACTAACATTAAATATCATAAAACTTGTAAAGAAATAGTATAATATTAGTGAATATATGAATGGGAACACAGTACCTGCACAAGTTCGATACTTTGCTGGTCACTGACATTCATGTGCTCCGGCGGTAACGAATGCTTTTATTCAAAATAAACCGTACGGAAAGACATGTACATCCGCGTGCTGCTTGTGTTTTTATTACCTTGTTAAGTAATAGGTATTGAGCTTCATAACAAAAACAAAGAAGGTATTATGAATTCTAAAAATAGAAGCTGCCATTTTGCGAAATCTCAGTCAGGAAGGGTTTGATTTCCGAGTGGTGTTCTTTCGATAGCAGAATTAGTACGACTAACATTGATTATTTTGATATATTATTGATATACTACAATGTTAGGTTTGCAGCAAGCGGCATACAGCTATTTCTAAAGGTTGCTTTCAATATGATCTTAGTAAATAGCTTTAAAAAAAACTGTAGACTGCGTCGACGGCTAGGTAAAACTATACAATCAGCCGGCGGTTGACAAAACAATTTTCCGCACCGTAAGTTTTGGAAGAAAGCTGACGTTTCAAGCGTTAGCCCTTCGTCGTAGAATCTGAAAACAACTAAAACAGTGAAGGGTTTAACAGCTAAAATTTGTTAATTTCCGTAATGTAAATTCCCACATAATTAAGGACTAACGCTCGAAACGTCAGTTTTCTTTCGACAATACGGCGCGGAAAATTGTTGATTGTTTTCCATAACCGTGAATGGTCACAAATTGTTTGCGAAGAGATGCTTGCGATAATCAACAAACCGTTCATGATGATATTTCCATATTATTATTCTCAATGATGGGTTCCGCAGTGGACCCAGACAGATATCCAGGGGGTAGGTACTCCCCATAACTGGGTAGTCCTTTAATTTAGGGTATGGTTTTCGGGCCGATTTGGTCTGAAATAGCGTATAGATTTTCGCTGTTTGGTCTGGAAAGGGTATCCTTCGCTTGCTGTCGCAAAAGATTCCCTCTTTTATAAAATAACGATTTTGCTAATTTTTGCCTTGAATATGGTATAGAAAATTACCGTTTTTGTTCTGGAATAAGGTCAAGAATTAAAGGATTGGGGCCGCATCCCTTTACCTCGAATTTGGGTGAGCAAGTAACCAGCTATATGAAAAGCAAACTTGAAAGGGTGGTCTTTGAAATGCTCCAAACGTAGAGCTGAAAAAGGCTATTTGTATTTCCTCTTTGTGGGGTCACGATCGCGAGCGTTGGTCTCTCCAAAGCTTTGGACCCAAACAAAAGATTTCCGTTGGAGAGCTGGTCTTATTATTGGACCATTTCCGCTTTGTAAAGGCCAGCTTTCTTTAAAGTAAACTTGTAATGAAAACTACATTCCCCGCTAAATGAAAGACATTGCTTCAAGTAATTTTTAAAAATGGAAACCCGCAGTGAAAAATACTTTACCGGCCAAATGAAAGACATTATTTCACTGATTTATAGTCTTACATTTCAGGGCTGAAAACCGTCGCACAAACGAGAAGGGAGTAAAAACGTTTCGGTATTTTGTCGATGGAAGCCGCCATCTTGAATTTTGACGTCACTGCGCTTGCGTGGGCTGCACGCTTGTAATAATAACGACGCTTGTCTGAAGACGAACGATCTTCATCTGTCGAGTATTTCGGCTTGGAACTGAAAAGGGGTCACAGCCTAACGAAAGAATTCCGCCATTTTTATATGATTACGCAAAGTTGCTGCAAAGACCACAGGCGGAAATCCCGTCCCGATCGCTGTGACGTCAACATTGAAAATGGCGGCATCGATCGACAAAATACAGATAACATGCCGAAAGGGTTTTGCTCCGTTCTCGTTTATGCGGCGGGTTTCAGCCCTGAAATGTAAGACTATAAATCAGTGAAACAATGTCTTTCATTTGGCCGGTAAAGTATTTTTCCTTTAAATCCCTACCTTTATCAGGTACTAGGTATGATGTATATTGGAACGGGAAGTGGGGTCGTGAGAACCTAAGGGTGGAGTTGTGACAGACGAGTCTTGGCTAGGAGGTATTTCGGCTTAGTGTGTCACATGACTGTGTGTGGGAAACTTATAAAGCCTGTAAAGGGAAGGAAACCTACTGCAACGTGCGTGGGAATTTTAAGTATTCAGCCGACTGACGGATGTCTTTTTCGAGTTTTATAATTCGCATGCACTTGTTCATTTACACGTAGTTGTCAATTAAAGGAGAAGTCCTTAGTACGTTTTTATGATCACACTTCAACTGTTTAAGAGCCCTCGCAATTTAGGTTGACCTCTACCATGGTATTAAAGATTCGCGATCGAAGGACGAAAAACTGTACGGTAATAAGCTTTTAAGTGCAGATTTAGAATAGATTCATTGTAAACAAAAAGAAAGTGAGGGTAGGGAAAAAGAGGATGTAAAAGTCAGGAGGTAGGCTGCGGTGTGAAGTTTCTGTTGGTAAGATCTCTGACTGCCAGTTAGGAGGTCCCGGGTTTAGTTCAACATCCTCAGTGTGTGTGAGAGGTTAGAGCAGTTGGTAAGATCTATGACTGCCAAACAGTAGGTCCTGGGTTTAGTTCAACATTCTCAGTGTGTGTGCGAGAGTAGCGCAGTTGGTAAGATCTCTGACTGCCAGCCAGGAGGTCCAGGATTCGATTCCGGCCTGGTCGAAAGTTAAACTTTGTGTGATCTTGTTTCGCCCACCGTTTATTGGACGGGAGCCTAAAGCCGCTGGTCTAGTGTCTTGACCTTCTATCGAGGGACTCAAAAGAACCTACGCGCTTCTAAAAAAGAGTAATTTAGTGATCCTGGTGTCAGTGGTCTGTCATCTTGTCTATGTCCAATACTGTTAAATGGGCTAAGATTGTAAAACATATTTCATCATATTTTAAATATGAACGTTTTGACATGACTGAGCTACTTTAGCATTCTAGAAAGCTATATTAGGATATAAATATATTTTCTTCTCCTTTCTAAACGTCTTCTTAATCCGAATTGTTTCATGAAACGATAAAACTATTGCGCGATGATAGATTGTCACAACTCATTAACTGCTTGATACACGACCTAAATGTAATAGACCTTATGCATAATGCAGTATGGTAGTTGTAGGTGCGCACAAATCCAAGATGGTGGCCAGTTGTAGTGTCAGCGGTGGGGGGAATACTAAAGTCTTGGCAGAAACGAGAATGAACTTGTCCACCCATAGGCCATACGTTGCCCAATTTAGAGATTCTGGGTCAGTTTTATTTGAAGTATCTGAAAGCTCAGACAAGTCGCTAATCGAAGACCCAGCCACATCGTAACACATGTCAGCATTACTTCCATTTAAATTTCCGGCTTCGGCGAAATGCGACGTACGCCATATTGGATTCGTTTGTACCTCCAGCTACCAGACTACCACAATGCACGTTCGAGCCAAAAAGCATTGCTGTGTTTCTTTTGACGTCATTGTGCATAAGGTATATTAACATGTTGACAATATTGATAGAATGGTTCAATTTTACGCTATGGGTTCGGAATTTACCCTATTTTTAACACGGTTTAACGGTTTTTGCGATGTTCTTTTTGTGGTTTGACCATTTCAGCTCATTCTATCAGTTTGTAAACGAAGTTAGCGTTCGCTTTTCCTACTCCGCTGGCGCAATCTGCCGACTCCCCATGTTTTCTGTAATCCTTTACGTCTCCCGGGCTGCTCCAGCATTCGCCATAGTACTGAATACCAAAATAGGTCCAGCCACAGTATTTGCGCACCTTTTTCGCGCATGCGTCAATGGTCTTGTTCAAGTTATACCAATCGATATCACTTCGTAGATTTGCCACGTATTTGCTGAACGCTCTGTCGTGAATCCTGTCAGTAAAGCATCCAACAGCAACATATTGTTCTGTGATAAATCATATGGAAATTACGTTAGTTATATATAGAAAGAACATATTAATTTTAATGAAAACGTCCGGGTGAGATACGTACAACCACCACTAAGAATTGGTTCAGATTGCCAACGTGAACTGAGGACTGATTACTGAAAAAATGTCCCTACAGTTTAGTGCTACAATCCTGGCCAATAATCTTGAGACACTCAAACAAGCGTTACACTTATTCATCTCCTGGCTCTCTTCCCCCGTTCTCAATGTTGGAAATATTTTTATCTGCAAGCCAGAATAACCAAAGTATACAAACACAACATTGAATGGGGGAAAAGGGGTAAACGCTGAAGAAAGGTCGCAGAAATATTACAATTTGGATGGTGTCCCAAGGTATTTTGGCCAGGATTGTAGTTGATCACTGAGGAAATGTACCTACAAGTTAGTGCTAGCTGATTGCTAAGAAACTATCCCGACAATTCAGTCCAAGTTGATTACTGAGAAAATGTTTCTACAATTTAGGGCTAGCTGATTACTGACAAAATGTCCCTACACTCTAGTGCTTTCATTGCTGATTATTGAGAAAATGTCCCAGCAACTTAGCACTAGATGATTTTTGAAAAGTGCCTAGAAATTAGCTAATGACCGATAGTTTACCCCAAATTTCTGATCACTGAGAACGGAAAAAATTTGATTTTAATCTGATCAGCTGAGATTAGCTGATAAAAGGTCCAAATTAAGTAGCTGTTAAACGATTAGTACGAAAATGGTACAAAAATTAGTTGATTACTGAGAAATAAGAAACTAACTGATTACTAAATGTGAAAAATTAGCTAGTTACAAAGAAATGGTTCAAAATATATGCTGTTTACTGATAAATTACAAGTCCGAATATTACTGAGCTGATTGCTAAGACCAGGGAAGGGCCACTATATTTATGTGTGTTAGAACTTCTAATAAATAATTTGACAGAGTTTAGCATATAATGTTGAGGAAGATCGGCTTCCCAATTCTCAAAACCAAACGGCATATTTTATACTGATATTATAAGGAGAAGATAGATGTTGATATACAAGGTGGAAAAGGATCAGAACTTACCTTCTCTGGTTGTGCAGTTAACATTTCGCGGCCAGTCGCAGCGTTTGGTATTTACATTGTATTGAAGACCGTTTGGACAGCACCTCACATGATGTAACCCATTCGAGCACGTGACATATTTTGAACAGTTGGTGTAGTGATGATAATCTCCGTTCGGAGAGGATTTACAGTCGACTAAAAGAGACAACAAAGAGACGTGTTTTACGGTGAACGATCTTTATAAGTTGTGGAATAAAAGACCATGGTCTTGGAATCTGCCGACCACCACTCCCACGGGATTTCCTAAATGACATGCAGGGTATGAGCTATGTCGGTAATAAGACCACGAAACCATGGTCGTGCTCTCTCCCTGCCACCACCCCCAGGGGATACTTCGTTGTAGGTAATGAGACATTGGGACCAAAGTCTTGCTCTCTCCCTACCACCACTCCCAGGGAATACTTTCTCAATGACATGCAGGACATGAGAGATGATATAATTGAAGGGTATACTTTTGGATCCGTCTGCTGGATCTAGGGGTGATTTGAGGGGTTCGGTCTCACCCTCTTCGCTTGAATGTGTTGACTCTAAACAACTCAAACCAAGGGCAATTTAAAAATGTTCAACAGAGAAAATGACAACCAGACCCCTTCGAGCCTATCGTCACATGATCCTGGATGCGCCCCAGGTAAGTATTGTCCTTGAGAATACATTTGAAGGACGAAATTAGAATGCCTATTGAAGAAACAGCGGAGATATGCAGTGTGATATTTTGGGGTCTTTCCGAATATTCTCCACCCATATTACACAGAGATTTTGAGGTTAGGCGGGACGTCTACTCCTTTATGATATACAAAACACCATTGAATTGAACCGTATCTGCCATCGCCACAAAGACTATAATTTAACAGCACAGCCTTCCACAGGGTTTAGCAATAAGATTTCATAACTTTCGTTTTTATAACTTTACTGTCTCACAAGAATAGAGACCTTTTGATTTGACAACTAGTACGACTTCGACAATGTTACGAGTTCGACTATGAGGAAGACTTGGACTTTTGAGTGCGATTTGAACTATGAGTATGACTTCAACTACGAGTACGACCTCGAGTACGACTTCTATTACGAGTGCGACTTCGATTACGAGTACGACTTCGACTATGAGTAAGACTTCGACTAAGAGTAGGACTTTGACTACGTTACGACTTCGAGTATGACTTCTATTACGAGTGCGACTTCGACTACGAGTACAACCTCGAGTACGACTTCGACGTCGAGGCGTCCGAGTGGCGCAGTGGTAACAACACTCGTCTCTCGCCAGTGCGACCTAGGTTCGATTCCCGGCCTGGGAAGTAAGTGAGCTGGGTTTGCAGTCCCTCTCCGACGTCGGGGGTTTTCTCCGGGTACTCCGGTTTCCTCCCTCAACAAAATCGTTAATTACGCCAACATCTGAGCAGTTTATACAGGCCTCGATTTGAACCAGCCGTAGCTGAACTGGATACGCCTGTCTAAACACTGAAATTCATTCATTCAATTCAATCAGCGGGCCAAAGTAACAGAGGGACGTATGAACGGAGTAGAGTTATATTATATGTTACATTTCTCTATTATTATACCTCGGTGGTAATCCAATCATATGTCTGCATTATAGTCGCGTGCGGATCCATTATTTTACAATATTGGACAGCATATTGGCTGATCCAGAAATGAAAATAGAACTGGGACTGTCCAGCCAAAAAGCCCCAGAAGGCAAGGCTGCAAGTACTAATTTTGGATCAAGGAACAATATACAGTCATTTGTGATGTGGTTTGATTCAGATAATGTATTTTCTTAATTGCAGTGTTTCTCGAATAAAATAAAGTTACACTTCTCTGCAAAAACAATAAAGTTCAGAAGATTGGTAATGATGGACTAGGTCGCTAAAACACTCAGTTGAGCACTGCCTTCTGGGACCGTTTGCGTGGACAGACCCAGTCCTATTTTATTTTCCAATTGGTCAGTTGGAATGTTTGCACGTGCTCTAGTTTTGGGGACATGGCATGGCGGTTCCAAAATCATTTTCTGTTCATGTGATGTAATTTTACTATCACTTTTGTACTGGCAGTGTTTGTAATGACTTTCGTCTTTCGATTGAATCATGGCGAACTTGGCATCGTTTTATGGAACGAAAAACAAACTCAGTGAGCAAAGTCAGTGTTTGTAATTTACTTCGGTAAAATAGAAAACTTATTGGATTCATCCTCTCCCTAAATGGAAAGATATTTAAAGCGGGCTCGACTTGCATATTAGATTCGACCTGCGATCTCGCCCAATACTAAAGTCTCGACTTAAATATCTTCCATATTGGGGTTGGACGAATCCAATCAGTGTACATTATCCAATTATTCACTATGACATTGACGTATTCTTAAAGGTTTGTTTTCCTTTATATTAAAATACGGAAAAATGATGTCCACTTTTGGGGGCCAAAAAGTTGTGCATAACGGAGTGGTCGTTGGGCGAGGTTCCACTAAATTTCGATATATTTGCACGGTTTTGAGAACAGGACAATTTTCATAACAAAATCACTGCCTTAGCTTCGAAATTTCTTAAGGAAAAAGAGATTCGCATGTCCAGAGATGTCAAGAGAACAGTCGGCGTTTGCACAATGAAGTTCTCAAAAGTTTATATTAATACCCTCAAGGTTCTCCGAGTTTACAAGCGTTGGCTGCCTTTGATGTGATTACTGCGCACTCGGACGGGACGGGACGGGAACCGATGCTTGTCGGAAAAAAATTGAAAATACCAAACTGGACGTGGTCGAATTTATTTAACCCATAGAAGATACCATTCACAAATTCATTTCTTAGTTTGCAATCTCAGTTCAGTTTATTTGTTTCACCACATACATACATCACACATATGTAACACTTATTTACAATTAATTAATAGTTTACGTGGCGGGGAATCCCAAAAGAAACCAATAGAGCTTAAATGATATTTGGGTTCCCAGGCTTATAACAATTCTTAGACTAGAAATTACAGGTCATTATATACAGTGGTGCAGGACTGTAGCTTATATCTTAAGTAAGGTAGAGTAGGTAATCTCGAAGTTTTTAATTGAAAGTGGAGGCACTTGAAATCCTGGGAATATCTACGCTAAGAGTATTTTGATAGAAAATTGTCTGATATTTGTCCTACATAACATAACAATCTTGCGGCAAAGATGTTTGCAGAGCGCTTCTGACCATCCCGAAATGAAGGACATCTGCAAGCTTCTAGATTTTTCTTTGAATTGATCAGGTACCCAAAAACTACCAAATTCCACAAGAGTTATGTCTTTCTCACGTTCACTCCTAGAAGAGACCGCAGGTCGCGACCCCTTAGGGGTTAAGGTTAACCCTGAGACAAGCATTCCCGTCCGGTCGATATGAGAGTACCCCCGAGGATAAAATCCTAAAACTGCCCCTAAAAAGTCTTGGCTTTTCAAATGTGGTGATATACAAACCATACTCTTCAAAACCTCGCTTCTCTCACAATTATATGCGAAACTCTGAATTTTTCAAAAATGTTCAAAATGCGAAAAAAAAGACCAAAAAGCCACAGGCCAATATTCTTGAGTGTGTGTGTGTGTGCCGGTTGAACACAGCCAGAATCCTGCGTGATCAGCTGGCTGTATGCCATGGTGGAAAGTCTACGACCACTATAGATTTTCAAAGAGATGACATCTTGGCTGGAACGGGCACGCAACTGACAAGTGACAAATGTACTGCCATTTATGAAAGAGATCTAATATTGTGTATCTTTTGACGACTGAATATAAGATAAAAGCGCGAACTCAGTTGAATTAGATGGAAAGAAGGGTCAATCTCAAGACACCTGCAGACCCTGGGATGGAAACACCTCAATACTTGTAGGGAGGCGGCCTCCATTTGTCTCCTGAACCAGGGCCTGAACTCGCTAGCTAATCTTCCATTGTAAGTCGCCTAATATATTAAAGTGAAGTGAAGTGATATTAGGCGAGCACTCTGAGCGCGCTCGCTAAAGCATGCAGCTAATTTAGTGTTTATTGCGTCACAAATCGAACGAAGCGCAACTTAACGACATGTCAGACTATAAGCCATAAAATCATTTTACATTTTACGTTTCTTTAGTTTTCAATCCCCTGTCAGTCTATCTAACAGATATGTTTGGTGGTCGTGGCAAATCAAAAGCCTGCAACTTTGTTCACAGTGACGAAATATGGTGAGTATGTTTCTAAGGACCAGCTATTTTAGCCGATCAAGGAAGCCCAATTCGGTTCTCAATAGTTTGGCAAATATATTAGTAATCATCTCTTGATAAAACCATGTTTTTCGAGAACCATATTTTGTTTTGTTTTACTGAGCTCTCTCCATTTCCAAAAGCTTCTTCGTGTGTGTCGCCACGCTCCGGATCCGCCTATTTGCGAACAAAATATATTGTTTTATTATATGTCTGACTGATTTCGCGTGCTGTGATTGCTCAATTACAGGTCCGTAGTTTGCCGTATGGACCTCCAGCTCTCAAGCGGCCGCCATTTACAGAGTCTGTTAACATTTGTCAGCAAACCCATATAATAAATATCTTATTAGCCTCGTTTTTCTTCTCTGTTTTTATGGCCCGCACGCTTCACGCTAGGTCATAAAAGGAAGGAAAAACTCGGTCCATAACTTACCGTATGGGCCTCACACTCGGTTAATAAGAGGTATTTATACAAGAAAAAAAACAGTTCATAACAACGTTGAGGCTGAAAGACTTTGATAACGCCGGAAAGGGACAGAATTCGTCAAATGAACGCATTCAAAATCACAATAAAAAAATCTAACAAAATTATATGCAAGAGAGTTAGATAACTGAGTTAAATATTGTTATTCCATGTACTAAAGGAAAGATCACGTGAATATGGAGTTGATGGCGCAGAGATGCTGGACAGACAAATGGGGCTTTCTTGCTGATGAGTACAAACAGGTGAGCTTTCGATGCTGGTAGCTCCGATCTAAGTTCAGCGAGTCTAGCCTAAAGTAGAGAGAACTCGGGCAGAAAAAGAAGTTCAATTACTTATCCAGATTCATGGGTGGGGTCGGGGAGGGGCAGTGAATTCAGTTTTGGCCAAATTCTAAACAAATTGAAAACGGGCGGGACAGACTAACTTGCAGTGCATGTTGTCCAGTCCATGCTTTTTCCTGATACCTTCGTCCGTCTTTCATTTGATATAGTTTATTTTATCCTTCAAAATACTATAATCAAGAAACATTTAACTATTGTAATTTAAAATTATTCAGATTTCTTTTCTCAACTACATTAATTATCTAGAGAAGTATTTATGTAATATTTATTATGGAATAATATATTTTCTATATATTTACATGATATATCACATTCTATCTGCCTAGATTAGCACTCATGCTGCTTGCAGATGGAGTGTCTAGAAATCTCTGTAAATTTAAAATAATTAGCTGAAATAAATTGAATTGAAATTGAAAACTAAACTGTCTCCACAGTTTACTTGTCGTGAGGTTGGGGGAAGTTTTCCTTTTTATCTTAGATAGTTGACTGTCCATGATTAATTACTTCATTCTCATACCCAAACAACATTTATTATGTGTGAATAAATGTAAGAAGAAGATACAAGCTGATAAACTGGTTACGGTTACAAGGGTCAAAAGATGCTATTACTGAAATGAACTAGTTCTGGCTTGCATTTGTATGTTACTGACAACCCCTACCTTCTTTGGGGAGAGTTCATGGCATCAAGAACAGACGAGGGTCCACCAACAGCAGTAGCAGTTCCACTGGAACCAACAGATGTCGCACACAAGTTCATCAGGTTATTTCTCGCCAACACAGCATACAGTTTTTCACTTGTCAGTGAGGGCTCCTTGTCATAACTGGGTTGGGAAGAAGTTCTTACAGCCTGTGTAACAGATTGCTGAGCAGTTCGAGGTGGAGAAATCATTGAGTCATTTGTTTGAACTGGTGCTTCTGATTTATAAACTAGAGATGAGTAACTCTTGGGAGGTGAGGGTGCCTTGCTCACTGAAGGAAGATGCTGCAATGGTTTAGTGGTGTGACTCTCAGAAGGAAGTTTTAATGACTGCCTTATTTCTGGAGAGAGTAAATCGGCAAAATCAAGTATTGTCATTGGTTCCTGCAATGGTTTAGATTCACTAACAGACCTTGAGTCAAGGGCAGCCTTAGGAATGTGAACTAGTCGAACTTCTTGTGTCGGCTTGGCACTTTCAGTGGTGGGTGGTGTTTTTACTTCACTCTTAATTATAGGGGTAGTATTTGAAGCAGCTGTGCTGGATAGCTGTAAAGTAACAGCAGGTCTTGATGTTAACTGAGCTGAAACTGGGGGGTTTATGTTAGTTCGTACAACCGAGGTACTCTCCATTCGTGTGACCACAGCAGTTGTAACGGTTGGTCTCTGTACGACTGATAATTGAGAGCTATTAAGGATAGCAGGCTGAGATGTGGTCAGAGGGCAAGTTGTTGTTACTGGTGATATGTCTGCTACTGCTACTGGTGATGGCACTGATTCTGTTGTGTTTTGTTTGATGAGAAGTGAAGAACTAGTTTCCATACCAACTGGGTTAGCAGGTTTTGGTTCAGTTTTGATATCTTCACCACTCTGTCCAGAGAAAATAAGAAACCAAACCACATTTAGTGTTTACTACCACGTAAGCATTTGTTTTTAAAAAGGCTTTTCCATGACAGCCACAAAAGAGAAATAACTGCTTATTTATTATTACTAAGAATTAAGAATTTCAGCAAACAGTGTGGTTAAACAAAATGATAATTACACAGGGCATATTTATATGATGAAAGGAAAAAATTATCGATTTAAAGTTATAAGACATTTGAAAAGCTTTCAACTCAGCATCAACAAGATTCTAGCTGAGTTAAAAGCTTTTTGAATATCTTAAACACAGAGCTCAAAATTGTTGATTTTTTCCTTTCATTTAGCAAATAAATTTGTGTGTTCAGAGCATCTATCATGTTATGTAGTACAGTATGTACATGATCACAAATAATATTATGCAAAACAATTAGATCTTTCTAAATTCCCCAGATCTTACAATTTATTTTAAACTGTGTTTGAGGCATATGAAAAGCTTTTGACTCAGCATGAACAAGACTCCAGATTAGTTGGAAGCTTTTTGAATGTCTTAAACACAAAGTTTCATTTCAGTTTAATTTCATTTCATAATTTTTTTCTTATATATTTAAGCAAATTGGTTTGTGTGATCAGCGAATCTATCATAACTGTAATTACACAGTCACCAATAAATATTGTGAAAACAAATTAGTGGATCTCACTAAATATAGCATAAAACTAACTTTAATTATAAATTAATTTTTATAATGAATATTGTCTTACTGTACCTTCCATAAAGCTAAAAATTATTTAGACAATAATTATATTTACTGCTGAAAAACTATCCATTAATACAACAGATAAATATATACAATTGATATTCTAAAGCACTTCAACCAACCAAATTACAATAATTATTTGGTTTGAAATGTGGACAAGAGATTTAACCCTTCTCATGCTAAACCTGATTTAACCAATAAACTAAG
>JANSTR010041673.1:0-13280 GCA_025434805.1 Antipathozoanthus remengesaui | reverse complement strand
TCTCAACATTATCCACACAGAATATGTTGTTTGGTTATGAGAATAACGCAATTGACCGTAACAAAAAAGATGGCGACTGGTACATTTACCCACAACTCTTAGCGCGCATAAAACATAAAAACGCTCATAAAAACGTACAGAAAGGATCTAGAAACTTCAAACCTAACATACACAGTGTTGTTAGTGCATAAACACGTTCCCCAAACAATGGTCTTCCACGTTCAAGCTATTTGCTGAGTTAGGTTCGCAAGATATTGTGGTCAAATGTACAGCCGCCATCTTTTTTATTATGGTGAATTGGTCATAGACATCAAGCTATCTATGATAATAATAGATAGGAAAGCTATGGAGACACTTTAGGAGAATTTAGCAACACACCAATTGTCGTGTTTGGGGCTGAAAGGGTTAAAAGTATATACTGTACTCCACTAACCTGGGTATATAATGGTGACAGTTGAAAACTAAGGGAATTCTAAACACCTGGTACCTTGAAGACATTCTCTACAAGTGTATTCACACTTCACCAACATATATCTTTAGCTGTGTACAGATATAGTATACAATACCAAATGTTCTCAGTAAAGTTCTTTGAATTTTCCAAAATGTTTCTAACATTTGATTTTTCCAGTTTTTTCACCTAGACCTAAAATTAAAGGGCTTTTCCAGGATTTTCCAGTATGTGTAAACCCTGCTAACATCATACTGCCCTTCTGGTTTTGCTCTAAACAGTTCATAGAAATGTCTCGTTGTTTAAAGTGAGAACCTTTGTTTTCCAAGTCAGTCAGTGAGTGAATGCAACAAGAGTTGGGTCAAGGTTTGGGTATGCATGGGTTTGGGTTAGGTTTAAGACCAATTATAGTTCTTATCCACAATATGACTTTTGACTTTGGGCTAGGGCTATGATTAGAGTTGGAGTACTAGATATACAGTACTAAACCCCGATTTCAATTAAATCAAGAATGTCCTGAATTTTGAACCAGTTGACAAAACTCCAAAAGTGACCATTCATTTTGTTGATCTCAAAGTTAGAGGAGATTCTGAAGATGTTCATTGTTTCATGAAATTCAAAAGTTGAAACTTTCATAAAGTTTGATAGATTCACTAAACTGAAAAGTCGGCTGGGAAAGGGTTGATATATATCTGAACCACAAAATTTATGACTTCAAAGCAAAAATGGGATAAAATCATAGCCTAGATAAAACCTAGTTACTTTTCCAGGAAAATGTATTAATTTGGAGAATGGATTGGTAGCTGATCATGAATCCAGAGTTCTAATTTTACTGTTGATCCAAGGAAATCATGGTGGGTGGGGACCGTTCTCTCTTGGTCAACTGTTGGGGATGATTGTCAGAAAAGTCACTGAAGAAACATTTTGACTAGCAAATAAAACAAACACATACCATGTTCAACTCTTCAAATCTTGCCCTTGTCAAGGTCTCGGAGAAGTCCTCGCCATCAAACAGCGACTCAATTTCAATTCTAGCTTGATGTTGTGTGCTCAGAGCTCTCTTAGCTTTCTCTACTTCACGACGGAGTTTCTGTACTGCCCTGTTGTCCTTGCGAATGTTCTTGCCCTTCTTTTTCTTATATAGCTTGATGAAATGTTCCATCACCTGCTGGTCAAAGTCCTCTCCACCTTAAAGTTTCAAAAACTTATCATTAGCTTCAACTTCCATGAGACATTAAAAAGGATAATTTTAAGAAGACATAATTGACCATAACAAAAATGATGGCGACTGGTACATTTACCCAGTACTGCTAGCATGCGAAAAATGTGAAAACTCTCACAAAAACACAAAGAAAGGATCTAAAAACTTCAAACCTAGCATACACAATTTTGTTAGCACATCAACTTGTTTCCCAAACAATGGCCGGCGACACTCAGCTTTTCACAGAGTTAGGTTCGCAAGGCATTGTGGCCAAATGTACAGCTGCCATCTTTTTTGGCATGGTGGACTGTAAACACGAGACTCTTGACCTACCTAAATGAGTGTCTCCATTGGTTGCGACTACTTCAAACACACCATTGTCAATGGTCAGTAGGGACACATCGAAAGTACCACCACCAAGATCAAACACCAAGATGTTCTTTTCACCTTCTTTCTTGTCCATACCATAAGCAATAGCTGCAGCTGTTGGTTCATTGATAATACGCATTACTGTGAGACCAGAAATGGTTCCGGCATCTTTTGTGGCCTGACGCTGAGCATCATTGAAGTAGGCAGGGACAGTGACAACCGCATGTGTGACCTTTTTACCAAGATAAGCTTCTGCAGTTTCCTGTGAACAAACAAATAGGGTGAACACCTGTATCTATCTTGCTGAACAGATTTGAGATAACCCATCACACACTACTTATTGTAGTGTTTGAGGATTTGGAATGCTGATAGCAGGGAAACTAGACAAATAAAAAACCAAAATGTTTATGTTTCTAAATTGGCATTACTGGTACGATAGCTTTGGCCCTATCACCTGTAGGTGTTTCTAAAATCAAAATCTGCTCTCTCTTGGTTTCACTTGAGGGCATAAGTGGAATTAACTGCAGGAGGGGCGAGTTTAGCAAATTGTGGCAAGGTTTGGAATAGGAGGACTGGGATTTAAGTGGGGGTTTTGACCAATCTTCTTGCCCCAAGAGGTGGGGCATTTTGCCTTTTTTAAAGGTCATTATCAGTGCCAAGGCTCTACCTTCCCCAGGGTGTGGGTTTCAACTGACCAGTGTACAACACGAATAGTCAAGTTTATTATCAACAACTTTTGCAGTTTTAATTAAAATTTCATGCCATTTCGATTGTCTGTCAATAACACTGCATAGTTGTGTCACAACAATAAATTAATGTACAACATTTTAAAAAGACCATTGTTATCGAAATTAACCTGATCAAAGGTACCTGTGCGTGACATAGTGGCACCTGTAAAGGAGATTGCGCAATCGACATTCCAAGAGACTTTCCACTCTATGTGGAGAAAGAACCATGAATATTTTAAGCAAATCTCACCTTCATTTTTCCCAGAACCATGGCACTAATTTCCTCAGCAGCAAAGGTCTTCATTTCTCCCTTGACATTAACCTGAACGTGGGGCTTGTTGTTCTTGCTTATGAGTTTGAATGGAAAGTATTTGAGATCGTGTTGCACAGACTTGTCGTCCCATGTTCTGCCAATGAGTCGCTTGGCGTCGAAAACTGTGTTCTCTGGGTTCGAGGTAAGCTGATTCTTTGCACCATCTCCAATTAGACGTTCACCTTCTGGAGTGAAAGCGACGTATGATGGTGTAATACGATTTCCTTGGTCATTGGCAATGATTTCTACTCTTCCATTCTTGAACACACCAACACTGCGGCGATCAAGAGGAAAGGAATTAATTAGTTTCGATCAAACTGATTTTTTGTAGTATACAGATAGATTCTCAACTTTCGATTTAATTACACAACACGAAAATCCCCCGTATTAAAATGATACAAAAATGTACGTTATTCTAAAACATAGTTAGAAACACGCGATTTAAATCATAAATGTATGATCAGGATACAATTAATCTACCAAACATACTTGTGAGTTGTCACAATTTAAATACTACACAGGTAGAAATTAACTTCGATTTCATCGAGGCATGATAACCGAATCAAATGCGGGCTGATCACATTCTTCTGTTGCAATGAAAGTGTATTTTCAAGAAAACAACTCACCAAGAATAAGTGGTTCCCAGGTCGATGCCAATGACGGTTCCAACATTTTCTTTTTTCTTATCATCTTTCTTCTCGTCTTTCTTTTCTTTCTCCTCAGCGTTTACAAAAAATAAACTACTGGCTAACGCCAATACACATAACGTTCTAATCGTCTTCATTTCAAGTATATATAGAAAATAATTTAGGAGAAAATACTAAAAAAGATCCCTCGTCCAAACGATATCTAAATTCTCTCGAGTAATTCACTAACACTGTTGGTTCAAGAAACCGGTTGATATCCCCCTTGCCGACACGCGTGGCCCACGCTGATTGGTCGAGCCCATTCCCGTGGCCGCTTCTGATTGGTCCACGAGTGCCATTGCTTGCGCTGACCCAACACTATCGGTATCGCAGTCGTGGCACAATCAGCGATTGACGTTTGGACAAAACGGAAGTGGATTACGAAAGGTTTTGCGCGATTGCATTATTTTAATTGATTGGAATTTTCTAATTGCGGTAACTGGTCAAGCAAAACTTTACACTGGTGTAAAACAGTGATTGGTTGTTATCAGAAGCAAGTTCCTGAGGAAAAAAGAGTAATTTTGTTCTCTTTTTCATTTCGAGTTGCACTGATGTTTACTTCCGGTACAATATATAAATGCTAAAATATATCTTGGCTGTTAGTTGGAAATAAATGTTTTCTGAACTTTCTCTCCAGCTGGTTTCATAGTTATTTACACACTGAAAATGTAAAGTTAAAAGTCAATATTTTGAATTGATTTCAGCAATCACTTTATATTATGCCTCTGGGCCATACCGGTTTAAATTTTCGAAGACTCAGTCAAGTCATGTACGTGTGACAGTAGTTTACTAAATTACTGTTGAATTTTTCACTTGACGGAATATTTGGTGGTTGTCACAGAAACCGCCGTTGCATTGAGCGAGTCATCTCAGTTTTAAAAAATTGTTGGCACACAATGACCTAGTCCCTAAAACTAGCTCGGACAACTTTGGTCCTGATACTAAAATTATATATCAACCATTATATATGCTCTCACACTTGGGACATCTGAAGTAGTAAGATTATTTTTTTAATTAAAGAATACGTCGTGTGCGAAATAAAATCTTGATATTCTTTTATCAGGTGAACCGTTACAACAATACCATAAACTATAAGGATCAACAGTCTACCTGCACTTCTTAACCTCTTTGCTAACAAGCAATTCCGCCGGTTATGAACGGGTTCCCCAGGCGACAGAGCTGGAAAATACATCGTTGAGCTGAAAAGTTAGCAAACAAGATTTATTTTGCGCAGTCAAAACTAAATTAAGATCTATGAATCGTATTCAAAAGCCGGAGAATTTAAAGAAGGCGGTTTTGAGATCTAAGGCGTTCTAATTCGATCTACTTCGAAAGATGATTTTTTGATCAACAATTGTTTTCAATTTTTCCTAAATGTTTTATTCTACAATCCTTTTTTTCATAAGAAGCTTTTTTATAAGAACGTCAGGCTGTAAATCGGAAACATAATAAGAACACATCTGAGGCTGAGAATGGCCGAGAACTTGATTTTGTAACATTCAGACCTGCCAACCCCTGAAGGTCAAAAACGTGAGAGCCAGCAGGAAAAAACACCTTCTTTTGGTTATTGACCCTGTTTAAATCCGTCACATAGTGTAAAGGAATCATTTTCTGTTCACTTATTTGCTTATAGTCGGTATAAACTTCTAAATCGTCTTTATTTATACAGCTAATGTCCGTGTTTCTCATTGTAAGCGGACGTTGCCTTCTTGCATGACTGTAGAAAGAGACTTCTTTTGTGTTTTTGGCAGCACGAGCAACACCAAAAAAACTGCTTATTCAGTTATTGCGTTATTTTTGAGCTTCCACTCTTTACTGGCATTTTCGGGCCCTTGTCGTGAGATCGTGAGACTCACGGTAAAACCGTGAGACTTGGCAGGTCTGATAATATAATCTACCGTAGGGACAGCGTTCATGTGAAGGTGGAGATTGTCGATTTTGATATGTGCGCGCGGTCACCCATGTCCGCCATTTTGAAAAGCTAGGTAACCAGGCAAAAGGAGGATGACTGGGGACGAGGCCAGGGCGGAAGCATTCTCATTTAGATGATTCCTGAACTATGATTCACTGGTACCAGCATTCAAATACTAGCGATAACAACCTCCTGCAGGTTGTATATTCAGGACCATTGTTCCATTACAATTCTTCGGCAAGCCTAAAATCCTTTTTTGAGTGGCAGAGAGAAACAGTTAAATATACTACAATTATTCAGCTTTCACGTGCGAGGAGGGGCATTTTCTCAACTGTTAGTAATCTGACCTAAGCGGACAATTTACGAAAATCTAAAAAATGCTACACTCTGCTTTTGGCAAAAACTAGTCTTTTCTGATTGTTGTATAGTTGCCTTCGTTAGAACAAGTGGTTGGGTTCATGCGCGCTACAGACTGACTTCTTGTCTTTCATAAACGTTAAAATAAACTGGTGGGTTAGTTACAACCGTTTCAGTCGCTGATTAATTTAGTTCAAATCAGACTTACTGACTCAAACATCAAGGTTAAATGGTATTGTCCATTGAGTCACGTTGTTTCCTCCCTTATTAATACATGACCAAACACCATTATGTCATTATTCTATGACCAGCAGGTACCAATGTCACAGACAAATTTTCATGACCCAAGTAGCATTAGGACATACATTTCTTTAATTTCCTTTTAAATAGAAATAATTTCGGTTTGGAACCCTTCTCCTTTTTGTAGCAATGTCCTTTGCGGGGACAGTCTACAGGCGACGAACCGTTGCCAACGAAGTGGAGCAACAAAATGACAGTTTTCCTAATGGTTGCGGGAAGCGAATCTTGGCTATCATTGGAATATTAACCGTAATTCTGGTTATTTGTGTTGTTCATGTTGCCACAAGTAACGACAGGAGAACGTTTTTTGACGAACTTCTCAGTACAGGGGGCGCAATTCGCTCAGCTAGGGAAATCCACACTCATTCATCAACCCGTGAGACTGGCTCCAATGTTTGCCGTTCCGAGACTTGCCAGAAAGTAGCGAAATACATTAAAGAATCTATTGACTCAAGCAAAGATCCATGCAATGATTTTTTTGATTATGTCTGTGGTGGGTGGATGCAAAAAAACCCAATTCCTAAGACCTCCTCAACTTATTCAACATTTACGAAACTCAATGGGCAAGTAGAAAAACGACTTCGGAAACTGTTGGAAAAACAGATCACCGAGAAAAGCTCGCATCTTTTGCAGTTGCCAAAACGCTTGTATGAATCGTGTTTGGATATCAACGCAATAGAAAAACGGAAGGGCCAACCACTTCTGGATCTCATTGAGGAATTGGGGTCCTGGAGTATAAATAAGAAAGGTAGCTGGAAAGAGAAGGACTGGGATCTGCAGGAGCGACTTTTCCATATACACAAATCATTCACTTCCGCCGGTGGACCACTGTTCTCTATCCATATCAGTGATGACCCTGTGAACAACTCACAGCATATAATCGATGTAAGTATTAAATTTTGGAAATCAAGCATCCCCATAAAGGAGTTCATTATATTACAAGGATTTAAAATCATGATGGGTACTGTAGGGTTCTAAGTAACCTACATATTGTTCGCAGACATCTTTGATGTTGATTTGAAGTCACAACGTCAAATCATGAACTGACTTCTCTTTATATATTAAGTGCATAAGAAGAAGCTGGATCGATACATTGTATTTTTCAGGGTTCAGGGTTTATAGAAGTCAAAATTACTACAAACACAGAACACTCGCTCAACCAAAACTGAGGGTTAAACAATAAAAAACCAATTAGGCCATGCAAAAGATTGTTATTGATCGTCCAACCGATGGGTTGTATCATATGTACTTGCAACCGATAGGTTGTATCATATGTACTTGCAACCGATGGATTGTATCATATGTACTTGCAGCCGGTGGGTTGTGTCATATATAAACTTGCACCTCGGGGGAAGCACTCCCAGTTCGATCGGACGGAAATGCTCGTCGAAAAAATTGAATCAAGTCCCTAAAACATACCAAGTTGGGCGTAATGGAAACCCTTTTAACTTTTTGACTGAATACCATTCACAATTTTTATTAATTCCACGGTCTTGTGGCAAAGCTGTTCATAGTAATCGCAAAGCATTTTGAGCCATCCCGAAATGAAGGGTACCTACAAGCTTTTACAATTTCCGTTCGAATTGATCGGACATCCAAAAGATACCGAATTCTACAAAAGTTATCACTATCGTGCGTTTACCTCTAAAAGATACCACGCAGCCCACGATTTTAACCTGTACGAAATACGACGAGTACCCCTGTCCGGTCAATATGGGAGTATCCCCACCCCCACCACCCCACCCCCGGGACTTGCAGTGGTTGCGTTGATGGAATATACGGTTCAGTTGTCTCCATAGTGTAAACAAGCACAGACGCATGAACCAAGTACA
This sequence comes from Antipathozoanthus remengesaui, assembly GCA_025434805.1. NCBI lineage: Eukaryota > Metazoa > Cnidaria > Anthozoa > Zoantharia > Parazoanthidae > Antipathozoanthus > Antipathozoanthus remengesaui. The sequence goes on along the minus strand of JANSTR010041673.1, from coordinate 5,134 downwards.
CTCGACCAAACGACCTGGTTCTCTTGTCGTAAGGAATGTTCTTAAGTAATCGTATTTCTTGCGAAAAAATAGATGAAATGTCGGAGATGTTGTTGCATCAAACAATACAATCACGGATAACAGAGAAACTTTAAAAGTGTGAGTGGACTTGGGTGTGTGGCGAGGAGGGGGAATGGCGGAGCCGTGACTCAACTGGGAGCGGATGAAGTGGTGTGCTCTAAAAACTCTAACCCTTCCTGTCTCCAAAGCCCGGTTCATACCAGACAAAAAGGAGATGAAGTTTACATTAGATCATTCAGCTCGACTATTAAACGAAGTAGTGACGACGAAAGACAACTGAAATCCTTCTTTCTGTTGCGCTAACATTACCATCTCTGTTTCTTTGGTCCTAATTGAGTACAATGACCATCAGTAAATTCTGCTAATGCCTCCGCTTCCGTATCTGTCAGTATTGCAGAATGGCCATTGCAATTAGGTTAACGTTTTGCTTTGAATATTGTTAAGGAACATAACTGTGCTTTCATCTAAACTCTCAACTCTTTCAGGTTGACCAAGCTGGACCCAGTTTGTCTCGAGAGGTGTACTTTGACAGCCCAAAGGTGAGTAGCTTCATTTCAGACGTCTGTACCGCAAAGTATTAATATTTATAGATCAGTTGACAAATAGAAAATTCAGAGCTGAGAGATTTCGTGTTATTACGATTAGTGACATTGTGTAAACGTAATTAAGAATGGAATAATAACTCAAAAATAATTCAACGTGACAACAGCTTTATTTTCGGCTGTGACCATAGTTACTTTCAATATGTATTGTTATTTAGAAAAGTTAAGATTATTTCATGGTGATTACTGGAAAAGAAAAGCGATTTACAAAGTACCACAGGAATAGGTTCCTTAAGAGTTTAATGCTTGGGATCTTTCCTAGATTATTAAGGCTTATAAACAGTTTATTGTCGACGTTGGTAAACTGCTGGGAGGCGATGATAACATCGAGCAGGAAGCGGAGGAGCTGGTAGCATTTGAGAAAGAACTTGCTAACGTAAGTACAGTTGAACCCGTCTTTCCGTCACCTCGCTACTACAGCCAACCGTTAATACAGTCAACCTGTTAAAACGGCCAACCCGTTAACACGGCCACCCTGTTAATACGGCCACCTCGCTATGACCACCACCCCATTAATACGGCCACCTCGTTAATACGCCCACTCCATTAATGCGGCCACCCCGTTAATACGACCACCGCGTTAATACAACCACCTCGCCATACGGCCACCTCATTAATACGGCTTTCCCGTTACTACGGCCATCACGTTAATACGGCCACCTCGAATACAGTCACTTCGTTAATACGGCCACCCCATTAATACGGCCATCCCGTTAATACGACCACCTCGTTAATACAGCCACCTTGTTAATACGGCCACCTCGTTAATGCGGCCACCTCGTTAATGTGGCTACCCTATTAATATGGTCATCCCGTTAATACGACCACCTCGTTAATACGGCCACCCCATTAATACAGTCACCTCGTTAATAGGCCAACCCGTTAATACAGCCACCTCGTTAATACGGCCACCCCGTTAATGCGGCCACCTCGGTAATACGGTCATCTCGTTTGTATCGCCCTTTGGTAATAGTAGTAACAGGATTCCACTGGATGCCGTCTCACTGGTTGTTTAATATCCCCCCTTGATAGTAAAACATCGTTCCTGTACCAGAATTATGTATTTAGTATCAATAATAAACACTGGTGCTCCAGGGAGGAGTAGAGGAGGTACTCTCATATCGACCAGACAGGGAAGCTTGTCGTATCGCTTAAGAGTTATTGTGTCCTGTGGCTTCTTTAGGGATAAACATGCGAAAGTCATAAGGGAAATTGGTAAAGTTGAAGCTTGTAAATGCCCCTCATTTCGGGATAGCTAAACACTTTGCAAACACCCTTGCCGCGAGATCGAGGACTACAAAAATTGTGATATCTTTTAGGAGTTAGAATAAGTTTCGACCACGCCCAACTTGGTATCTCAGCTCAGTCAAAATCTTTTTGAGTAGCAGGCAAGATGGCTGGAGTAGTAGGAAGATAAGGACGGAGGCCCTTGCTCGCTGGAGGGGGGTGGTGTTTGGGGGCGAGCCGGGGGATGTCTGCCCAGAAAAAAATGAAAATATTGTCTTCAAATAGTGTGTAGCAGACGGCAGATATTTTGTAGAAGGCGGCAAAATCGCACATTTTGACTGGGCTGGACTATCTTTTAGGGTGTTAATTCAATTTTTCTGGCGCGCATCGCCGTCCGGTCGATATGAGAGTATCCTCTCCCCCCCCCCTCTCCACCCCCGCGGAATTGATGCGGAAGCTCTACAGTGAGACAGTCTGACATTCTTCCAACGCAGATCAGCATTCCTGACGCAGATAAAACGGACACATGGTTCAACAGGCTTACTATCAGCAAGCTAGAGAAAGAAGTACCAGGGGTAAGAGCGATTAATGGCTGCTTCGTCGCCACTTTCGAGAGAGGTTTGAGCTTTTGGTACCGTTGGTTTTGTTAGTATCGAGTAACAAGTTTTTATTCACAGTTTCTATTGCTGTTACTTGTTCCTCGAATTAGCTTTTGTGGGATAGGAAATATAGTGCGTATAGCCATGTAATATGTTGTATTTATCGCAGCATGTTTATCCACATCTATTTTTTCTTAATAGCTTTACAGAATCAATATAAAATCAGTTGATTAGTAACGAGAACAAAATAATTGATCATCCACACTCCATATTCTTAACTTCAAGATGACGTGCAAAATTCTCCTAACCTAGTGATAGGAAATTGAGGAAACGTGTGGAAGCGGTAGATAACGATAATTTACAAGCACATCATTTGGCACTATCAGGAGTGCAAGGCAAAAGAAATAATGCGACTTGTCTTTTCTGCTGCAATGCCTAATAGAACTTGTACATGTGCTGTTTCTGCTCTTTAGTTCCCATGGCTGGACTACTTGAACAGACTGTTCGATCCCATCAAGCTGAGCGGGCGAGAGCAGATACTGGCCCCAGCAGTGTCCTACCTCAACAAGATGGTTAAGATTGTCAAAGGAACCTCAAAGAGGTGTGATAGATTTAATAATTTCAAACATTGGTTTTGCTTGTTAGCTGATCAAATTGTACACATTCGTCGTTTGGTGCATGGAGATTTTTGACATCACAAAAGCAATCACTGGGCTTAAATTAATAACTAGAATACCAATAAAATGATTGAAAGTTCGATTTATGTTGGATGTTCATATCCATCTGAACGCGTTTCTGGATGTTATGAAACAAAAGTGATGAAGCGAAATGGTTTAGAGTAATAAATAGAACATTACATATATGGCCGCTTGGAGATACGACAATTTTCTTCTCGTGTTCAAAAGTATTTCAATGGTTCGGTGGGGCGACTCGTGAAATATCTTTTATAAAACTGAAAAGAAATTCAGTGGAAATTTCGTATCTCCACGAGGCTATATCAGTGACCGCGCAGCCGGGATGTCTATGGGGCTTCAGCCGCCCAAATAATTTTACAAAATTTTGTATTTTTAATAAAAAGTATAATAAAAACAAAAGCATGTGTTTTTTAATGTAACTGTAACCTCCCCTCTCTTTTCCCCAATTCTCTCGCAAATTAGCCTATCTAGCCTTGGGCCCCCTAGAATGCTCGTGTCTACGATGTTCGTTGAGTGGAACTATAGCTACGAGCGAGCTAGCCGTCCCAATCCAAAAAATGCTGCGCGGTCCTGTATATTATATCCTATCTAAAGTAAAATACCAACAGGTAGTAACCACATCTGTGGCTATATATTGATAGTCGATGGAGTTAAGGAAAGTCAGGATAAAATTTTGTTCAAGACATAAATGAGTTTCATTTCTCTTCTGCAGAATCCTTTCCAATTATCTGATCTGGAATGTGATACAAGACGAGGTGTCATACCTTTCGAAACCTTTCCGAAATGCACGAATGAAGTACAGGGACAGCGTGCTGGGATCTCATGGCAACAAGAAAAGGTGGAAGACGTGCGTGGCGTATACGAACGAGCTTCTCGGAGATATTCTAGGAACGGAGTACGTCAAACAATACTTTGACAACAAGCGAAAAGATTATGTAAGCAATAGCGTATTGGCTTGGTTATCCTAGGTGATTCAGATTCAAAGGCGAAAGTGTATAGATATCGATTTTATAACCAACTGACTATAGAACATATATCAGCTGTATAAAGACAATTTGTATGTGTGTATGTAATTGTGATTGTTATTTAACGATTAGAACTATGAGCTCGCAATTTCTGTCGATAAAAATTGAAAGCGAATATTCTAATCGTTTTAGTAGAAATCTCCAGACATGAAACAAACCGGCATTTTACATGTCTTATGAAATGTCGAGTTTCAGTTTGTGTTATTTTCGTGCGTACGGGAGACTCGCGTTCACGAGCAAAATTTGGTTATTATTCGAGTTAAACATTGTTCACATACTATTTTGTGACGCTTTTGGTTTTCTTGGAACGGCTTTAGATAGGAGACTCGGAAACATCATTACAATCGGAAACCGAATCCATTTTGGATGCGGAAAGAGGAATGTGCCACGTAGGGGATCTATTGCGTGATAGACCATGAGTAAGATAGCCAATCAATTTGAAGCATTTGCATTAGACAGTGACTAGATTTCTACTAAAATTATATAGTCAGTTTACCTTCGGGTTAGGAAATCATGTATTAAGTAAACATGAACCGGTAAATTTTGTAGAGGTTAGTGAGTTACATTTATAAAACACGAATCCTAAAAGTTACCACTATAAGCGCATTGTTATCATTATCAAGCTCTATCTAAAAACTTCCAGTAGAAATGTGGACCTCACGGATATCCATGGTAATATGAAAATTCTGAACGAGAATCAATTTAGTATCTTGAAGAAATGCTCTACAAAGGAACAATAAGATCTAGTTTGAATATTTGGAGAGCGACTCCATTAGGGCTAAAACCTTTCTTCAATAGTAATTATTTATTTATTATATTTATCTTTCTATTTATCTTCCTCTTTTCATAAATATATATATATTTAGTGTTTAATGAAATGAAACCCCGCACTTTACAAGTATATATATATATATGTATAGTATCAA
>JANSTR010041562.1:0-11089 GCA_025434805.1 Antipathozoanthus remengesaui | reverse complement strand
GTCCTCATCGTTGTCACAGTGCTGTACGTTTCATCGTTGTCACAGTGCTGTGGTCCTCATCGTTGTCACAGTGCTGTACGTTTCATCGTTGTCACAGTGCTGTGGTCCTCATCGTTGTCACAGTGCTGTGGTCCTTATCGTTGTCACAGTGCTGTGGTCCTCATCGTTGTCACGGTGCTGTACGTTTCATCGTTGTCACAGTGCTGTGGTCCTCATCGTTGTCACGGTGCTTTTCATCGTTGTCACAGTGCTGTACGTTTCATCGTTGTCACAGTGCTGTACGTTTCATCGTTGTCACAGTGCTATGGTCCTCATCGTTGTCACAGTGCTGTACGTTTCATCGTTGTCACAGAGCTGTGGTCCTCATCGTTGTCACAGTGCTGTACGTTTCATCGTTATCACAGTGCTGTTGTCCTCATCGTTGTCACGGTGCTTTTCATCGTTGTCACAGTGCTGTGCTCTTCATCGATGTCACGGTGCTGTACTCCCCATCGTTGTTACGGTGCTGTATTCTCTATTGTTGTCACAGTGCTGTGGTTTTCATCATCAGTGCTGTACGTTTCATCGTTGTCACGGTGATGTGCTCTTTATCATTGTTACAGTGCTGTGCTCTTCATCGTTATCACAGTGCCGTGCTCTTCATCGTTGTCACAGTGCCGTGCTCTTCATCGTTGTCACAGTGCTGTACTCTTCATCGTGGTCACAGTGCTGTGTTCTTCATTATTGTCACACTGCTGTACTCTTGCTCGTGGTCACAGTGCTGTGCTCTTCATCGTTGTCACAGTGTTGTTGTCACAGTGTTGTTGTCACACTGCTGTTACTCTTCATCGTTGTCACAGTGCTGTGCTCGTCATCGTTGTCACACTGCTGTACTCTTCATCGTTCTCACAGTGTTGTACTCCTCATCGTTGTCACAGTACTGTGTTCTTCATCGTTGTCACAGTGCTGTGCTTTCTATCGTTGTCACAGCGCTGTGCACTTCAGTGAGATAATGATATAATATTGATAATATTGCAGGAATAAGAAAGAATTAGACGAGGATTGCATGTATGTATTGGATGACATAGTGGATGCAAAGAAAAACGTTCATGTTGCTTTTCATGCAATGTTTTAAAAAGAAACGAACAGCATGAAAAACGTAATGGGGTCTTTGTTTTCAATAATATCTGCAGTGTTTCACTCAAAGCCGTTTGCTGTACCTCAGAAGACCAATGGAGCAAGCTCGGTATTACCTACTTGTGAAAACAAGGTACAGCGAAACATATTCGTAACATTTGATCTCGGTTTAAAGTAGCAACGTCCAGACACCTTCGAAAAGACTAAAATGTAGAATTTTATGACTCTTTAGAAGATTTAAAACCCTTCCTTTTCCTGCCTATTGTTTTGATAAATTATTCATCTATAGCATTGTTTTGCTACGTTGTGGGCAGATTTCAGATGTGAAGCATTTCTCGTAATAATAACAATCTTTATTGACCGATGAGGATCGTTTCTTAAAGAAAAAGTATTCCGATTTGTTTCATAGAGATTTTGCACTTCACAGAAAGTAGATTATAACATCGTTTATTAATTTCGTTTATTCCTGGTAAACATATTAAGTGACAATAACAAGGGACGTTTAGGAGTAGCTTGATTGAGCTTACGCTATGTGAGTGTGGCTGTTCTCAGTTGGTTAGATAATTCTTGACTGCCAATCGTAGGTCCCCAGCGAAGTCGACATTATTGACTTATTTGAGGAGCCTTCTCTCGTCACACTGCCAGCGGACAGCGCCGTTAAGCAGTTGGTTAGAGAACAGGGTAATCCCGGTGTTGTGGTCTGTTACCTATACATTCAGACCATTAAAACTAGCTGTGGACTGTACAGCATAGACCGTATAGTGGCTGACAGGTTCGACCTCGTGAGTTGCGTCATCGTATTTCAGCGCCAGTGGGCTGCAAGATTGAAGACATAAGCCCCATTGCCTCACCTTTTTACCTTTATAAATGTTTTTTCATATGTTTCAAACTTATTCTTTACCAACACTCTTTCTCCATATCCCAAGATTTCAGCCAAATCCATCACTACCATCGGCCCACGACATGATGTCGACACGCCAAATGCACTGGTAATGCCAAGGCCTTGCTCTTCTCACCAGGTAAGTTGCAATTATGTGGCAACATGTGTATGTCTCCATACACTTTGGCGACATGTCATAATCACAACCGCGTCTTACCGCGTCATAGCAGCGCTTGCCTACTGGCAAGCGCTGGTAAATATTCAAAATTCTATTTTCACGGTAAAGGTAAGCAACTTCAAACGTTTATCGACCTTTCATAGTGCGGAAAAACTTATTATTGACCTTTCATATTATTGACCTTTCAGAGTGCGGAAAAAAGCGTTTTCAGAGTTTTGCAAAGTTTTCTTGTTTTTGCATTTTATGTGTGCATTGTAATAACATTACCAAAATATTTACTGCGTAGCTTGTTAACAGGTATTAACAATAATTTGCGCAAACCGTGGTGTAAAAACTGGGAATATACAATTGGTGTTACAAACGCTTAAACTTATCCTACAGTTAATGTTTCAGTCACATTTTCTGTCCTAGTTAGGATTTTATTTTGAATAACTTGGGAAAAAGTGGACCACATTTTTAAAGGTTTACATATACCCACTACTGGATTATCTATGGAATTCACCTGTTATGTCCTTATCTTACTGGACTTTCTGACGGGTTATCACAGTGGGAACACAATAAAGGAGGCCTCCCAGTCGTGGATGTGGTAGTAGATCCGTACATATCCAGACACCTAAGGCCTCATCAACGGGAGGGTGTCCTATTCCTCTATGAATGCGTCACAGGGTTCAGGAACTTCAACGGAACTGGAGCAATCTTAGCGTAAGTGATGTTTGGACCATCCAACATGCAACTGAGCAGTTATACTTGCAAACACAGCTTTTGTTGATATGGTAAAGCTTAGCAACCCCTTGTAAGATATTAGAACGTTTTGTGCGAAACATATTTTCTTGGTTGGTGAAATATTGTTCTCTTGACTATCAAACAATTTTGCTGACCATTTCGGAGATACTGCAGCATATCTGTACAAGGTACTCTTGCGTGGACGGGAGGAGGTTAAGGTAAAGGGGTAGAATGGAAATTAGAAGAAGGGAAAGCTTTCCTTCAAAAGTCATTTCCTTAATTCAGCATTCTAACTGTGAAGCCACTCGACAATCACAATGGATTTCGAGGTACAGGAATGACAGCAGTAAGGGAAAAGGACATCAGGTTAATTGAAATTAGTTGCCGTAGAATGAGACAGGAACCGAACGATTTAAATTATGAAGGATTTAACGGAGCCGAAGTCAACCGTAGAATTACACATATTTCAGGATGACCAATTACTGATTCGTGTTTTGTTTCAGGGACATGTAGTTGTTGTCTGGTCATTTGTTATCAGTAGTAAACAAGAAGAACGTGAATATTGAAAATTCTAGCTGTTTACTTCTGCCTTCTCTTACTGGTCAATGATCGTTTACTATTTGCATGGAAAACCGGAATTTTGGCAGACACCCGTCCCGACCTGTTTTTTCCATGTACTTGGTAAATTTCCAGTATTTTCATTCTTTTTATTTATTATGCCTATTCACAGCGACGATATGGGTCTTGGAAAAACGTTACAGTGTATTGCATTGATCTGGTAAGCGGTCTTGTATTTCTATACTAAAGGTACTCAGTTCTTACTTTATGTTTTACTAACTAATATTAATGAAAATGTGCATATCAATTAAAAATTCAGTGGCTCAGGAATATGAAATACAGATGATAAGTACCCAAAAATGCGAGTTAATCATTGAAAATGAGTTGTGTTACAGTACAACCATACAACCCAGAACCATCGACCAACAATCAAATTATTTCCAAGACCAAAACGTATGATTTGTGCACGAACCACACTCCCCTCTGTAATAATTACTAAGAAGTACTTACCACGAAGGGAGGGATAGTCGGGACCAGATTGGCAATTGGCAATGTACATAACAATTCGACCAGCACCACAGGAATATGAAATGTAGATGATAATTGCCAAAAATGCAACTTAATCATTAAAAATGAATGTTATAAAACCAATGACCAATACATAGTAATTAAAAATGTCTGGAGATGACGGTGACGTATCATTCCTAAAATCACTACACAGTGGGTATATTGGAAAACTATCGATGTGGACCAAATAAATCTATGTCTTGTTGTTAGCCAAAAACCGCTTTGCAATTTCACAAAAACGCGTCCCGTACCTTTCTGTAACCAACGGCCGGGGCATTAATCCAAAATTGATGGCGTACCTGCATACAGGCATGAACTATCTGATAAAGAACCCATTCCCCTTGTCCTGGAAGTTAGATTTATTACAACACTTCCTGCACACGTTACATTTCCAGGACGCTACACAAGCAGGGGATGTATGGAATGCAGCCACTGGTGAAGCGAACTCTCATCATTACACCAGGAAGCCTTGTGAAGGTCCAGTTGTTCGTATAGTTATATGTTTCTATTTAATAAATCTATCACATAAATTAAATGAAATATAAATCATACAGTTCCATAGGTTCGTAGCTGAAAGTTATTGCAAAGATGTTATCTGTTCTTCCTCTCCCCTTGAAAGTCAAGTTTAGAAGTTGGTCAAAAGACCTGTGACTAAGTGCGTAACATATGGATGAATAAGAGATGATACAAATAATAAAAGGCGGAGATGATTCCTAGAAAGGCTAAACCTCGGGAGTCTCATGTCGAATGCTACGTTTTCGAAAACTGAGCTCATTACGTTGTTTCTCTTCACTGTACCACATTACAGAACTGGCGTGCAGAATTTCGCAAGTGGCTGGGAGATGAAAGACTGAATGTGTATGTTGTTAACTCTGATAAAAGAGTCAAGGTTAGTTCAATGGATGTTTGTATAGCCTATGTTAATACTATAGCGCTTTTGGCAAGCTTCTAGGGCGTTTTTACAACACCGAAATATTGCGAAAAAGAAGAAAAATGTAAACATGATTTGGACTAAAACGATTTGACAGCCAGCAATGAACCTTGTAATGAGAATATTATGTAAATAGTAATACTCTATCATTAGTGGTTAAACAGGTAGGAATGGGGCTACAAACCAGGTTAAGATAAAGATGAGTGGTTGGTATGAAGTTTGTTGCAGGTAACCAAGACAACCACTAATAAAGAATAGTGGTTCCGGTAGGGAAGCAACGCATGTTGTCCTTTTTCAGCCTGCCAATAAAGATAGAACGAATTGGGATACAACAACAACATTTTATTCGTGTCCACGCAAGTTACAGTTTACAGAAAAAGTATAAACTACATGACAATGTTTGATACTGGCAGCTTGAAAATAGTAAGACTAATCAAGTCAGGCTGCCATTAGCTATAATTACAATATAGATGTGGTCGTGAAGTACAATAATCATTCCTAACCCCCAATACTATATAATAATCCCTAATTCGTTCTTCCTGCAGGAGTTCGAAAAAAGCCCTATCTACCGAGTGATGATAATCAATTATGAGATGTTCCTTCGGTGTGTAGAAGACATAAAAAACGTGAAATTCGACTTGGTCGTTTGTGATGAAGCCCATCGCCTAAAGAATAACTTTATAAAGACTAATACAGTGAGTGATATTTATCAAGTAATTCAGTGGCTTTTTTTTGTCTTTAGGCACTTCAACTCCATCCCCCTTCAAAAAAGATTCTCCTTTTAAATTTTTCATTAGCACAATAAAGACTTGTTATTGTAAAAAGCGTCATTTATCTCAACCTTAGTGAACTTGTTCTCACCTGGTGTCTTCGTGTAGTTATCTTTAGTTCTAAGTCCTAAACTCAATGTTTCTTTGAAAAGCATCTCTGTTTTACCAAGATACTGGTCAGTCATTAGAGCTACTTTTAGAGCAATTCAGCAGTTACTTAATTGGAAAAATTGATAACATTCGGTCGAGTCTGCACAACTCTATTTCCACTTCGAAACTAAGCTGCTGTGGTTAACGTATATGTTCCTGTGAATTTACTGAATTTTGCTCAGTCACTTCCACATTTGTGCGAGGTGTCGCCAACAATTTATCCTGCATCCTCGACCTGCATAAAAGCACTAGTCCCGATATTGTTGTATACAGTAAGTGAATCTTGGAGTTGTCCAATGTTTACGTTAATACGTAAACGTTAGGTTCAGCAGCCGGCATTTGCATCAGCGTGCAGAAGAACATAAATACTCTTCTCCATCAAGTGGCAAACACTCTCGTGTCACGCACGGTACCATCCCCGAGGACATCAGTGAGAACTTTAGTGTCCTAAAGAAATGTAAATTAAAACTAAGTTTGACTGCCTTATTGCTGAAATGTTTTTGATTAAGGAAATGAAGCCAAGCCTCAATCGGACTCAATTCGCACGAAGGTTTTTCTTTAATTTATCAGCATTTCATTCTGCGTCTTTTATTGTCCTTTTATTGTTGTTTATTGTTTTATTGCGCGTTTTGAACATTCTTTAGTGAGTATAATTCCCGGTATATATACAAACATTTTTAATCTTCGTCTTGAACTTCATTATGACGGCAGGACTGTCGAAACTTCGTTCGTTTATTCCTGAAACTTTTATTGTAATAAATTTGTTATTATTATTATTAACTGCACGTCGCGACGTAATGCATATGGGTTAAAACTTGCAATCATTATTTTCTGCATGAGACTGCCGTTGCTTAAATTTCTTGATATCCCCTGTATAGGAACATTTTCATATTATGTGTAGTAAAGCTTTCAATTTATGATGGAACGCAAGTCATCCAGCAGTATTTAATACATACACCACCTAAGTGTACATACATGAATTGAAAACGTGTGCTGTAATAATGCTAAATGCTTATTATATATAGCTTTACTCTATGACAACCGAGAGACAACCAACTGAGAAGAACCGCATGTAGTCTAGTAGCTATTTTGCAGGTGTTGTATTACTAATATATGACGTCAGTATCATGTGTAAAACAGATGATATCAAGTTTGAAGGCAAGGCGAAGAGTTCTACTCACCGGAACACCAATCCAGGTAAAGAATTTGATAGAGCTAGTATCTTTATGGCCTTAGATCATATATTAAAGCTGTAGTCATACATTCGCTTCTTCATACAGAGGCCAGTATTTTAGAAAAAAAGGTTTTTTGTGCATTCGTACATATACTTACATTTTGTTATCGTTATTGGAAAGTCAACTAGTTTTTATTTACGCCCTGTCACAAAAGTTTCTATCATTGATGTCTCAAAGGTTTCTTTGATTGGTGTCTCAAAGGTTTCTTTGATTGATGTCTCGACGATTTCTTTGATTGACGTCTCGGAAGGTTCTTTGATTGATGTCTTGAAGGTTTCCCGTTGATAGATGTCTCAAAGGTTTCTTTGATTGATGTCTCGGAATGTTCTTTGATTGATGTCTCGAAGGTTTCTTTGATTGATGCCTCGAAGGTTTCTTTGATTGATGTCTCAAAGTTTCTTTGATTGATGTCTCAAAGGTTTCTGTGATTGATGTCTCGAAGGTTTCTTTTATTGATTTCAAAGGTTTCTTTGATTCATGCCTTGAAGGTTTCTTTGATTGATGTCTCGAAGGTTTCCTTGATTGGTGTCTCGGAAGGGTTCTTTGCTTGACGTCTCGGAAGGTTCTTTGAGTGATGTCCTAAAGGTTTCCTGTTGATTGATGTCTCAAAGGTTTCTTTGATTGATGTCTCGGAATGTTCTCTGATTGATGTCGCGAAGGTTTCTTTGATTGATGTCTCGGAAGGTTTCCTTGTTTGATGTCTCGCAGGTTTCTCTAATTGATGACTTGAAGGTTACCTTAATTGATGTCTCGAAGGTTTTCTTGATCATGTCATCAATGCTGTTAAAACATAAAATGGAATACCTTTTCAATTAATTAGTAATTCTGACAATTGTAATAATAATGTAATTTCTAATTAGTAAGTGTAAAGAAAGTATATGAGAACATGGTAAATGAACGAAACGGAATAGGAAACTGTGACAAAAAAGAAATTGTAGCTTTTTACTCCTTTTTAGCGGTGTTTTGTTTCAAATTAATGCTCACTATATATAAGTGAAATCACTGTGTTTTCTACACATCAAACTCCTGTTGTTTTATGTGCAGCAAAGCTATATCATACTATCACAAGACAATGTTAGCACCCACTAAAGATGTGCATAATATACGTTTTTTTCTCCTTCTTTCTTTTGATTTGGACGCCGTTATACAGATATTTCACTTCATGATCTTTAATTGCAGCTATTTACGTGCAGTAAAGAAATTCTGATATTTGTGTATTTGTGGACTGACTTTCAGAATGACTTAAAGGAATTTCATTCCTTAATTGAACTGTGTAATCCTGGAGTGCTGGGTAAGTGTCCATTGTCATTGTAAACCCTTCGGTTTTGAATGTATTGGGTAGCTATAGTACTATAGAGGCGGAAGCAGACCCCCCACGTTCGCTGATGAAATTACTTTGGTTTACTTCAGGCGCCGCGCAGTTACTTTGTCAGTAACTGCTTACAATTTTGAAAAAAGTGGGGAGCGCGCAAGGATCCCCGAGCTCCTCCCCCTCCGAGGTCCCTCTTCGAAGTTCAAAGAAATTTGATTCAGCAATTACAAAATGAAGAAGTGACTTGTGAACTTTCTACTTTTATTTCGAATACATGTAAAGCTTGGTTCACACTAGCGATGGAAGCAGAGATGGAGACGGAAGCGGAGACGGAAGAGTCCTTACATTCTAGTGTGAACCATGAAAACGAGACGGAAGCACAAGCGGAAGCTCGACGGAAGCACAAGCGGAAGCTCGACGAAAGCGGAGACGGAAGGAACGGATCGTTCCTTTTTCTTCCGTTGCCTCTTCTGCTTCCGTCGAGCTTCCGTCGCAAATTTTCAAGTGTGAACCAGCACTGACGGAGACGTAAGCGGAAACGGAAGGATGAGCCAATGAAAATGCCCATTTCCAGTCCCTCAGCAGAACTTTCCTGCAAACATGGCGGCAGTGGAGTTTCAGGAAAAGTTGTCTGAAGCTGTAAGAAAATTTCCCGTTTTATATGATAAATCGTGTACTGATTTCAAGGACAGAAATAGGAAGAGACTGGCTTGGAGCGATGTGGCCAAGGAATTAGGGTTTTGCGATCAGCAAACAGTTCTCGAACCCAAACGGTTCTTCTTCGTCTCAACTGTGTTTTCGTCTTCTTCGCCGAAGGCGAAGCAATATAAATACAAACAAAGTCAAAATTGAATCTTCACGTGCGCCGTCTGCTATCTTGAATGTTGTCTTTCTAAACACGATAGTGATGCTTCCGTCTCCGCTTCTGTCGTGTCAGTTCTCACTTGGACGGAGACGGAGTCGGTAGCTTCCGTCAACGTCTCCCTCCGCTTCCGTCGCTGGTGTGAACCAAGCTTTAAAGTCCATTCGGCGGTGCATAACATTTTGTAGTTTTGAGACAGTAACCGGCTTACAGCCAACACACAAGACAAGCCTGAAATCTTCTATGGACATCAACATTATACGAGCTCTCCAAGGCGGCTTTCTTTTTATTTTTCCACACGTGTTTTTATATATAACGCATTTTTTCTCGGCCTTCACATGTGTTCTGTCAACCATTTAAAAACATAATAGCCTGCGTAGCTCGGCGTTCTAGTCAGTCGATCGACTGATTAGAGCGCCGAGTTACGCAGGCTAAAAAAACAAATAAACACAAATGGTGAAAATTTGAAGTGTAAGTGTCATGTTTGCGATTGCAACTGCAAATGGTTTAATTACCTGATTTACAGCCGTAAAACTCTGCACGCATTGAGATATGGCTGTACCAAGTCTTCGGAAGGATTCGAACATAACGGGCCTTCACTGGCGTCGGTAACCAGTGAGTTACGACTGTATTCCTGTCCCAGTTTGCAGAGAAAACCTAAAGAAAACATGAAATATTTTTACTTATCAAACGACAGTGAGGTCTTTACAAGAAATCCTAACCTAAAGCCATGCTCTATCGATAAAGCGATAGCGAGGTTAAGTTTGATATTTCCCAGAATGCCGAACATTCAAGGTTAATACGTATTTTATTATACGGCCTTTTTCTGAAAATATCAATAACACCGTGCAAGCGGGAATTCTTCACTTCGCTCATTCGGTTATGCGCGCGCGTAGATCATTAACAACTGATCCGCGAGGGCGCTCTGCCTAACGCATTTCTCACGTCAAATAGCTGGATCGATCGAGGCCCGTTTTTGTCATTTGCGTTTGACGCATGCACACAGCACGAAGCTGTATAATCTCGGTACAAGCTGGTGAAGATTGAATGTTTGCAAGAGTTTATGATGCTTCGAAAATTAAAGAACAGGCAGAGAAAATGATGTAATTTATCTGGAGTGGAGAACGGAATTGGCACAAGATCACCGAATAAATCAATTATTACACTATGTTCTCAGACAATTTTTAGTTATTTAAAATTGCATAAAGGAGTTGCTTACTTAATACTTAGTTGATGACGACAAATTTTCAATGTATCGAACCATTTTCAAAACCGGCGAGTGAAATCACGGGAGTGAAATGTTCGAATGGCGGCCATTTTGATGCCTGTTTAGGTGCGCGAAGTCTACTGGGACTTCTTTGTAAGAACCTTTTTTATAAGAACGTCAGGCTAAAAATCGGCCAAAATTTAAGAACATGCTAGGAACACACCCGAGGCTGAGAACTTTCTTTTGATACATTACGGCGCAAAGTCATGGAATCGCCAAACAGTGGCCAATAATCGACAGCGCAACATTGTTTGCGACTAGTGCAAAAATTGTAGGACACATTATTTTCTCTTTTTACTCTATCTACTTGTATATCAAATGACGAAGATCTTATCTTGTTTATAAATACACATACAGCATAGCTGTCAAGTCTCACGACTCCAGCGTGAGACTCACGCCTCAGAGCTATTTCTCACGCTCACACGCCGGACATTGAGAATCTCACGTCTCAGGCTTGCTTTACAGTACTTTCCTTACAATAGTTGCTGTTTTAAATAATTATCCCATTGAAAACTGAAATTGTGTCGATTATTCTCCCTA
>JANSTR010041451.1:0-13281 GCA_025434805.1 Antipathozoanthus remengesaui | reverse complement strand
GATTTTAGGGGGTGGACGCCCATGCTGTCGGCTTTGGCGTGTTTGAGTAAGCCCCAGAAGCGCTTGTTGGTCTCCAGGTGGTTGAGATTATTAGACGGGCTGATGATATTCTCTACATACTGATAATAGGCACAACGAAGCTTTTTCTGCACGACGTGTTTTAAGACTTTGTGCCTTGGATCTTTTCTCGCATGCAGTTTGACCCTTTTTCGCATGAGTCGTTTGAGATATTTCGTAGCCGTTAGTAGCCAGTATCTCTGTTGGTAGCCAGTATGTCTTTGGTAGCCAGTATCTCTGTTGGTAGCAAGTGTGTCTGGCCAGATGTCTGTTGGTAGCCAGTATCTTTGTTGGTAGCCAGTATGTCTGTTGGTAGCCAGTATCTCTGTTGGTAGCGAGTATGTCTGTTGGTAGCCAGTATGTCTGTTGGTAGCCAGTATCTCTGTTGGTAGCGAGTATGTCTGTTGGTAGCGAGTATGTCTGTTGGTAGCCAGTATCTCTGTTGGTAGCCAGTATGTCTGTTGATAGCCAGTATCTCTGTTGGTAGCCAGTATGTCTGTTGATAGCCAGTATCTCTGTTAGTAGGCATTATGTCTGTCGGTAGCCGGTATGTCTGTTGGTAGCAAGTGTGTCTGTTGATAGCCAGTATGTCTGTTAGTAGCCAGTATGTCTGTTGGTAGCCAGTATGTCTGTTGGTAGCCATTATGTCTGTTAGTAGCCAGTATGTCTGTTGGTAGCCAGTATCTCTGTTGGTAGCCAGTATGTCTGTTGGTAGCCAGTGTATCTGTTGGTAGCCAGTATGTCTGTTGGTAGCCAGTATCTCTGTTTGTAGCCAGTATCTCTGTTGGTAGCCAGTATCTCAGTAGCCAGTATGTCTGTTGGTAGCCAATATCTCTGTTGGTAGCCAGTATGTCTGTTGGTAGCCAGTATCTCTGTTGATAGCCAGTATCTCTGTTGGTAGCTAGCCAGTATGTCTGTTGGTAGCCAGTATGTCTGTTGGTAGCCAGTATGTCTGTTGGTAGCCAGCATCTCTGTTGATAGCCAGTATGTCTGTTGGTAGCCAGTATGTCTGTTGGTAGCCAGTATGTCTGTTGGTAGCCAGTGTGTCTGTTGGTAGCCAGTATCTCTGTTGGTAGCCAGTGTGTCTGTTGGTAGCCAGTATCTCTGTTGATAGCCAGTATCTCTGTTGGTAGCCAGTATCTCTGTTGGTAGCTAGTATGTCTGTTGGTAGCCAGTATGTCTGTCGGTAGGCATTATGTCTGTCGGTAGCCGGTATGTCTGTTGGTAGCAAGTGTGTCTGTTGATAGCTAGTATGTCCATTGGTAGCCAATATATCTGTTGGTAGCCAGTATGTCCATTTGTAGCAAATATATCTGTTGGCAGACAGTACAGTATGTCTAACAAAATCAACCGTGGGTTGAAAGCTGACGTTCGAGCGCAAGCCCTTCGTCAGAGCATCTGAAGAAACTGAAACAGTGAAGGGGTTTATATAAGAATTTACTAATGTTTGCGGATCGAAATAGAAAAAACAGCCATTAGTGGGCCAATGAATAGAAATTAGATGAATGAAAATCTTTCATTGATGCCATGAGGTGCGAAAGTTCCAAGTTTCAAAATGAGTTTTTGTTCCTTTCTTTTGCGGGACTCATTAAATCCATTGTGCTGAATAATGCCACTGATTTGCATCGCTTGAAAAGAGTGTCCCGGGAGATTGAAATGACACGCGACTGGTTTGGATAAAGAAGAATCATTGTTTCGAACATCTCTAAGATGTTCAACAAAGCAATCACCTAATTTTCTGCCTATTTCACCGATATAAATCTTTTTGCAGACTGAACAAGAAATACAGTTAAGTAAATTGGACGTGGTGCAGCTAAAACGATCATGAACAGCGCAAGCGTGAGCAAGGCCGCCAATTTGCGCGCGTGAAGCAAATTTACGGCGCGGAAAATTGTTTTCGTCAACCATCGGTTCATTTTATTATACGTTTTACCTATCCGCCGACGCAGTCTATAGTTTTTTTAAAAAACTATTTACTTAGAGTACAGTATGTGTGTTGGTAGCCATTATGTCTGTTGGTAGCCATTATTATGTCTGTTGATAGCCTGTATGTCTGTTTTGTGCTTGACTTTTGATTTGTGTTTACCTCACATCTGTATGTTACCCATGTTCTGCTGCACAGATTAGTCATAAGTACCATGAACGGAGGCTGTTAGTGGCTGAAGCTTGTGGAGGATTGGCGCCTTACATACCAGTAAGTGATGGTGAATAATACCATATCCAATCATGGAATGTGTTTTTCTCGCTAATCACATTAAATAAACCATAACTTTACTTCTGTTGAGTGCAGGCCGAGATTCGGATATCACTCGTGTGGTCCATGCTGAAACAGATGTTGAGTGAAGACCGTAGCGAGGCTGTCCGGGAGGCTGTAACGAAAAGCTTGGGTCTAGTTGTGACATACATTGGAGATGCAGACAAGTATGAACAGGTTGGTGGGATTGTTGAGTTACGACATGTCAGAAAAATGACAATCGAACGTGAAAAAACTATAGCAGTTTGCATATCCAAGGGTTTCAACCCAGTCTTTGAAAGGCTTTCCTGACTTTCTTGAAAAGGTAAATTAGCTACGTAATTTTTGGGTCGAACAAAAGAACGATTTGCTTTCTGTCAGTGTATTAGTGAGTTTTTGAAGAGTCCGCACATATACTTCTGATATATCTCTAGTTAGTCTATGTACGGTGCACGTTTGTCACATTTTTCTCAGGTAGTGAAAGACTAGGAAGCGACCCAAAGTGTGTAGGTGTTCTACCTAATTAACTTTGATTCATCGATGTTAGAATATGGGGCTTTAGGATGGATGTAAGAGCGAAATTCTGTTCGCTATTTAAGGTGGACACCGGTGGTTTTGTTAATTCTTGGTTGGTTATCGTAGTGAACTTCAGATTTGTAGCAAAGACGTCCTAACAGGAGCAATGTAGGGGTGTCTTTAAAAGTACGCGATCTGGAATATTGACCGCCACCATGACTGGGCAAACAACAATATCGGTCATAACGTTGCATTTTCTTGACGGTCAACGTTTGTCTTCGAAGAGAGCTCTATACGCAAATATATTAGTTAGAATTCTCCTTCTAAGATTCTTGTGTGACCAAAGACAATCGGAACACGGTACACAGTGAACACAGTGAACGGAGCACACAGTGAACACACACACAGTGAACACAGCACACAGTGAACACAGCACACGGTGAACACAGCACACGGTGAACGCAGCACACGGTGAACACGGCACACAGTAAACGCAGCACACAGTGAAAATGGCACACAGTGAACACCGCGGGTACATAGTGAACACAGTAAACACACACAGCGAACACAGCACACAGTGAACACAGCACACAGTGACAATGGACACAGTAAACATCGGGTACATAGTGAACACATAGTGAACACACACAGTGAAGGCACACAGTGATCACGGCATATAGTGAACACGCACACAGTAAAGACATACGGACACGCATCCCGGCTCCAGAATTTGTCAAAACTTCAGCCACTCGTTCTGCAGGCACACGACCTCTTTATATGGTCGCTAAATGATGAAGCTGAAAATGTAGTAAAAGCAGCCCAGACCGTGTTGCTGCCTTCACTTGCGACCTGGGCACAGGAACTGGGTAGATTTGAGACACGACTGCTTACCTCATTGCTGGAGCATTTGGAGTCGTCGTTGACTGATCTCAATCAAGTGTTGGAGTCCACGGTGGAGGACCACAATGAAGAAGAATTTAGCAGAAGAGTTGACACAATTCGCAGTCGTGTCATACGATTTATAGAAGTGCTGACGTCATTAGTACCCATGCTCTTCGCTGTTGTACTTCAGTCAGGTGTGTACGTACTGGTGTGAATCGCATGTTTTCAATGTTTTTGTACATTGTGCATGTAACTCCTATAATAATACTAAATTGTTGCAAAACGTACATACTATTCAAATGCAACTGTCCCAAATACGATTCGTCTAAGAGCCAGGTATACAAACATATCAAGATACATGCAACCATCTGGTGACCTGGACATTATAAGAAATAAATAAAATACGGCCATCTGGCGACTCGGACATTATAAGAAAGAAACTGCTCTCGATACATCTTTTCAAAATACAGTTCAATGTACAGGTCAGGACTTAGGTGAAAACGTAGAATCTTTTCGGATAAAATTATCAAGGTGTTCGGGTTTGTGCAGTCCATCTAGTTACGTAGAAGCTCAGGGTCGTTAGTAGCAAGAACAAGTCGAGTGTGTACTGGCAACTGTCCAGCATTGGTAAATTTTATGAAACCGGTTCAGAAGTTAGAAAATTAACTACCGGTATATTGAAACTTTTTTGTGTTGATCAGCGTATATTGTATTTCAGCCCCGTTTGCTAAGACATTAGAGGAGGTGAAAGAGTACAATGTACCAGGTCAGTCGCCACACACAGACTCTACAACAACAACAACAACAACAACAAGTACTATATTTCACCTTATGTGTGCTATTTTACAGATGTTATTAAGGATAGAGTTAAGATAGGGTTAGGTGCTGATTACCTGGAATAACCTTGGGGCAAACGGAGCCAGGTAACCAGAAACTTTGAATTAGTAGTTTAATAGGTTTGGTCGGTACAAAAGGACACGCAGAAAGGCACTTACGTATCATACAGAGTTACACGTAGAAGGGATAATTACAGACATGAAAAAAGAAAAGAAACAGTTAGTGTAATCAGAAAGCTTAATACAGTTATTGTAGACAAAAAGTTAGACTTAGAAGAACCCACACACTTGTCGAAAAGAGTAGGATAGTACTCTCGGTATTAGTGGCGTGTCACCTCCTTCACTCCCATTGGAGACAAGCCTACCACACTATATATATTGTTTGGTCTCCAGTCGGGAAGCACCGCCTCAAATGTCACGCAAACAAACTAATAAGATGGTGCATTGAGAATGGTATAACAATAGGGAAAGATATGAAACTACCAATCATGATGGTATACGATAGGGAAAGGTACGGAAGTATCGATAGTAATGGTAGACCATAGGGAAAGATATAGAACTATCAATAATGATGGTAGACGGTACGGAAAGATACGGAACTATCTATAATGAGGGTAGACGTAATTAAGGGAAAGAAAGAATAGCACTTCCCTCCCTTCGGTTAACCAACACATTGTCTTTCCTTACCTCTCACTTCACATTACCTTTCATTGTCCAGTTTCCGAGGACCGTCTACTGCCACCTGCATCGCCATTGGTTGATATGAACGTCATTGTCGGAAGCACTCAGTTGGCCAATTTCCTCATAAGGAGATTTGATAAACACATAAGCCACGAGGGCTATGAACTCTGGGATGACTTATCATGGGTTTCTTTTGAATAGTAGGTGTAAACTATTGTATATAGCTATTACAAAATGTTGACATGTGAAGAGCGCAGTGCCCAGACCTCAAAGCATGATGGGAACTCTAATTTCAATACTTGCTACCCTAATTCGTTTCGTACTTTTTTGGTGCCGTTAGCTTCATGTACAGATCAGTGAATGACACACTGTGTCAGTTACAAGGCTCCCACGATCCCTTTCATGCTTGGTATTGCAGATATCAGCGTTTTTTAATAGCGTTATTGTTTGATCGGTATTTTTAAAACCATTTTTTGCGACCATTTCTATTTATCACTGACTCTTGTACAGCCACTTTTATTTTATTTCCGTAACAGTGTCATCAGAAGATTGCGACAGTCACTCGGAAAAAGAAAGAATATTCTACAAAAAAGTCAGTAGCGAGCACATGGTTCGCACAATCTTGAAAAGGTCTTGAATTTGAGTAGCCGTCTTGAAAGTCCTTGAATTTTGTAAACTCCTTGAAAAGTACTTGATTTCTTTATCAGATCTTGAAAAGTCCTTGAAATTTAGTAATTTGTTTATGCCATAGCACTTTCTGAAAAACTAAACAATTTTGCTAAGAAAGTTTGTCCAATAAATACTATGTAACATTTTCCTTTTCTGGCGACAACAATACAAACCGTGCTCATGAAGCGATATTTCATGCGCGTTTTACCAGGCCTCCAATGTGGGGTTACGTGATCAGAGGTGCGTAGCCCTTCAGGCGAAGTACTTTTTTGCTTTCCCGTTTGCAGTTCGAATGAGTTTATGACTGAACTGAGTGTTTTAAGTGTTAAAAAGGGGGACAAAGAATGTCGATTTAGTGCATAAAACCGAGTCCTTGAAAACTAGTTGCTAGTCTTGAAAAGTCCTTGAAAAGTCCTTTAGTTTTGCTTGTCTGAAGTTGTGCGAACCATGGAGATATAGTAAAACGGCTGAAAACGATGTTGAAATCGTGCTTGTCAGTACATACTAGAAATCTTGTTTTCTTGTTAGATAACCCACAATGAAAGTTCCTGAAAAACATTTATTGTACAGAGATAATTTTTGGTCCCCTGGTGTTTGTGTTCGCGTTTGTGCCTGTAAATGATACCCGTTATCATGTAGGTTTACTACTCCTAATCCATCTTCCTATTTTCAGCATACCGAAGTTGATTGCAGTTTTAGGTGAGTATTTCTAAATATCGACAGATTTGTTTGCCTTTTTTTGGTATGAGGGGCAACAAGGTCAAACGTTTTAAAACCTTAATAATCGTAGAATACAAACCAGCATTGAACATTTGACGTAGTGATACGGCCATTTACTTCAATAGGCACATGTATGTTCTCCGCTGGAGTTTAATCGTTTGCTTTTGAATTGGCTATTGGATCCCGCATTTCAGATGAAAGAAAATGAATCTTTGCTGAATCTTTATGACACAGATGTTTGATATATAGTTTGTGGTCTCACAGTCCACAGATTCGATCTGTGCTCTTCAACAATTTGCTTCGAACAATTCTAATTTGTTTTCTTTCCGTAGATCGTGTACATAATTCAGAAGCGGAATGTATCCAATGTCTGGTTTTGTTGTTTAGTACGATTTGCATCACATTTGGGCGGCCTTTTACGGATAGTAAGGTAGGGATACATAGAAAAACTTTGGACTAAATAGTCTACAAGGACTGAAGAAATATCAGTTCTTCCGTTGCATCTAAATTAATCTAGTGGATGTTTGGGCAAACATAACTTTTAAAGTTAGATTTATCCAATTTGCCAACAAATTTAGCTGCGAGTTGTTAATGTATAATTATGGAACTGATACGAAGACTAGATTCTCCACTCGATAAGGAATTCGATAGGCTTGCTATCAAGTTTTCATTTGTTTTCAGTATATTCTTGTGCCAAGCGTCGGTTATTAGTTATTGTTCTCAGAATTTCAGGCACTTCTAGAGTCAGTAAATTAGAGGGAAGACAGAAAACGTTTTTAGAGCCGAGCTTCTTTATCAGTCAAATTATTGTCAATGGAAAATAAAGCATGGCTCACAAATGGGGTAACATTTATCAGTACATAAACCACAAAATCTAATCTTTTATGTATGCCATAAACCGCTGTGATTTGTGATGTCTCTATGTTGCAGATGCCTTTCCCATGAAATGCTGAAATCTAAACCTAGTTCTTGAAGTAACCGTGGCATGGTTTGTGGATTTGAAGTTTATTAGCCGAGTGATTAACCAAGCTGTTTATGTTGCCAGACTAATTTTGTGTTCACTTCTTATCACTCACAGATCCGGGCATTTTGTTTAGAAAAATTAGACTTAGTTACAAATTCTAGTGGTAAGTTATTCTCATTTAATTGTTTATGATGGTAGAAAGAGTAGACAGAGTTAGTTTAGAGTGGTATGTCTGGGTAGTTTGGGTTTAGTAATAATCTTGAATGCATTTTGTTAGAAGGTCAGGAATGAGAACGGCACATCTTTTTTGCCATTTACTAGAACTGAATATAGTGTTTTGTTCAACTCGAAAATTACACAAAGCATATGGAACCGGTGCATATAGTTGTAATCATTAGAGTTTGGAGATCTGAAAGGTAGTTCAGATTTAAAGATGCGTGTTTTGGTTAAGATACCGAGCATGGACTGATACCATACATGTGGTAAGCAATCTCATTAAAGAAGTAAAGTTAAATGAGAGATTCCTAGTTCAAGGCTGGGTCTAGAAAAGAAGCATGAACCGAGTTTGCGTTCTGGACTTCAGTAGTCAGTTCAGTTAATCAGTGTATAGTTACCGACATGGTGAGACTCTCCAACATCTCTGATCATAACGTGATGCTTTCCAACACAGAATATGTTCGTGAGGAAAGAGACATTCTCATGACCAGTGCAACTCTGCCAGTGCTGGCCGCTGGAATACTGGGCTGCTTTGAGACGGTAAAAACAATTGTTCTGTTTCTTGTAGGTATCCTAAATGAAGTGCGAGATTGAGTAAACGTGAAGATTCAAAATGTACGATTTCAAGATGATCATTTTGTGAGACCATCAAATATTTCCATTCAGGAGTATTGATGTTGATTTTAGGTGGATAACTATGATATTTTCTACTATATCTGCCATTATCTTTCGCAGGAAACAAACAAACACATATTTGTTCTGTAATAATGCACAACGAATGTGTTGTATTCAGAGTTCTCTCATTCTTGGATTAGGGAGCGGTCATTATTTATGGCCGGGGTTGGGGCTGAAGAGAAACTATTTTTCTTCCTTAGAAATACTTTGCCCAACTATTTATTAATTGTAATTTTTAATACCCAACCATGTTCAAGGCACATTTTGTTTCTTAGCCAACCCAAAAAGGTTTTAACTAAAATACAAAAATTCCAACCAACCTTGTTATGAACTGACTACTAAAGCTCACCCTAAAAGGACAAACTCGATCATCAAGGAATACTAACAGCATTTTCATATGCCAACGTTCTATATTCACTGTTCTTATCCTTGATTTATACATAATATTGTTCTATTTTTCCTGTACATTGTAGAATTGATTTTAATTGATACTGATAGCAACATAATCTCAAATACTTTTACAAATTTTTATTTCCATGAAAATGTCTTTTTACTACTGTGTTTTTAAAACTATGTCGTTTGTTATGTTTATTAAAATACATTATTCAACCCCAGCCAACAAACCATTAAATTTGACTCATTCATATTTGATATTTTTTCTTTACCCAACCATTTGTAAGTAAAATTTTTCTTCTACCAAACCTAAAGTACCTTAAATTTTCTTTTACCGACCCATTTCCTTTTCAGGCCCAATCATGGCCATAGATATTGACTGCTCCCTTATATTGCAGGAAGAGAATATTAAAACGTTGACATCCCTTGTGCGTGACTCGGTCATAACCCTCTCCAACAATTCACTACCAGTTAGCAGCGCTGTCTTAATGTATCAGCACTTAAGGTGAGTGTATATTATGCAATAATATCGATATCGATTGCCTCACATGTAACCTCTCAAGCAGAAAGTAAATAACCTTCACAATAAGTGTTTTCCTTTACTGAGTTATGTCGTTACAATGCATTTCATAGACGCCCATATAGTTGGCAGGAGGGCCCCCATAAGAACACCATTTCCTCAACCTCTTTCATATTCTTAGTACCACTCCAGCATACCATCAGATGCTGATTGGCGTCTTGTGGGAGATTGTTGTCCATTCGGAATCAGAAGTACGATGTTCAGCTGCGCCACTCTTCAGGGTAAGTAAACTGTTATCATGTTACCATGGTGATTAAAATATCTTATTACCGTGGCTACTAAACTGTCATCCTGTTACCTTGTATATTGAACTGTCATCATGTTACCATGGTGATTGAATTGTCATCCTATTACCGTAGTTACTATACTGTTACTGTGTTACCATGGTGATTAAACTGCTACCCTGTTACCGTGGTTACTAAACTGTTATTATGTTACCATAGTGATTAAACTGTCATCACCGATCTTCACTTGGCCATACATTATTACCAATCTTCATGGTTTGCATATAATTTTAATTTTTAATGCAAAATTGTTCATAATTGCTGTCTAGCGAAGCAAGGCATTTCACTAAGGTTGTTCTCGGTGTGTTTGTCGGTCGGTTATCTCTGGGCATGAGTTAGTGCGTGTGCAGGATCGTTTTGCCACCAACCAAGCCAAATGGGAGTGTTGTACTTCTTAAATAAAACGCTACATTTACTTGTGGAAGTTTTAATCAGGGTGATACGCGCCATAACGAGGAGTTTCGAGGGAGACAGTGTAGTTTTATTTGCCTCGCCTACTGGATTGCCACCACGCATGTCTGTGGCGTTTGCAAACGACAGACAAATTGTTGCGTGATGTTCCAAGGCTGCAATGCATTTTCAGATCGCCGTATTCCAGATGCAGAAACTTTGTTGGTTGATGCGTTTCCAGTTGCAGTTGGTAGGTTGCTTCTCCATGATGAGGATTGCTTCCCAGATCATGCTTCTTGGTAGGTTGCTTCTCCGTGATAAGGATTGCCTCTCTGAACTTACTTCCTGGCAGGTTCCTTCTGCGTGATGAGGATTGCCTCACTGATCTGATATCTTGGTAGGTTGCTTGAGTTTTCAGTTGCAGTTGGTTTGGCCTGTGAAATCGTAGTGGAGAACGTGGAAAAAAGTAGTTTGAATGACCACTTGAGAGGTGTGGTGAAAACAGTATACCATCTATCAACGTACAAGTATACAACAATACTACGGAGCAGAAATTAGGTCAGCTCAATTGGGTTTCTTATAGTTTCTTTAAGCCCAGCGCATACTTGAGAAACATATTTAGCTCACTTAGTAATTATTGTATTGTGGCGCGAACCTGAAAACATTTTTGCAAACGAAAATTAAAAGTGCAAGCTGCTGGAACAGTCCAGGCAAATGCTTTACCAAGAGAATTACAGGTAGTCGGATAAATAGTGCTCATACATATCATTATCATATCACATTGCCAAATAGCGCGAGTAACAACAGATTTTGTTTATAAAGTACAATTTTTATCCAGTTTCATCAATTAGCTTTGTACCTTTGGCAGTGTTTGGCTTCAATAAAAGTTGAAAGACCTCCTTGTGAATCTATTGCTTTGTGCTTTTTGAATAAAATCAACATTTGGCGGCAGACTTCTATGTAATTAGTAACAAAGGTGGCCGGTAAAGTTTTTCAAAGTTTTGCCACTCGTCAGAGCTCCAATGTACTGTTCGAACAGCTGAATTATCACATTGTCATTGTCATTGTCACTGTCACGTTTTTCTTTTTTACAGTCGTTTTTTTTTTAATTTTCACTATATGATTAACAAGTAATCGGACAGTTTACTCATTGCTCTTTTGATTCTATTTGAAACACACTGGGGCGAGCTACTGCACCTCTATGGTAGTTTGCTTCTCCTTGATCAGGATAGCATCCCTGGTCTTACTTCCTGGTAGGTTGCTTCTCCATGATAAGGATTGCCTCCTTGGTCTGATTTCCCGGTAGGCTGCTTCAGTGTCATTAGGATTGCCATCCTGATCTCACATCTTGGTAGGTTACTTCTCCTTGATGAGGATTGTCTCCCTGATCTTACTTCTTGGTGGGTTGCTTCTTCTTGATGAGGATTGCCATCCTGATCTCACATCTTGGTGGGTTGCTGCTCCTTGATGAGGATTGTCTCTCTGATCTTACTTCCTGGTGGGTTGCTTCTTCTTGACGAGGATTGCCATCCTGATCTCACATCTTGGTGGGTTGCTTCTCCTTGATGAGGATTGTCTCCCTGATCTTACTTGGTGGGTTGCTTCTACTTGATGAGGATTGCCACCCTGATCTTACATCTTGGTGGGTTGCTTCTTCTTGATGAGGATTGCCTCGCTGATCTTACATCTTGGTGGGTTGCTTCACCCTGATGAGGATTACCTCGCTGATCTTACATCTTGGTGGGTTGCTTCTCCTTGATGAGGATTGCCTCCCTGATCTTACTTCTTGGTAGGGTGCTTCGCTCTGATAAGGATTGTCTCTCTCTGATCTTACATCTTGGTGGGTTGCTTCTACTTGATGAGGATTGCCATCCTGATCTCACATCTTGGTGGGTTGCTTCTCCTTGATGAGGATTGTCTCTCTGATCTTACATCTTGGTGGGTTGCTTCTTCTTGATGAGGATTGTCTCTCTGATCTTACATCTTGGTAGGTTACTTCTCCTTGATGAGGATTGCCACCCTGATCTCACATCTTGGTGGGTTGCTTCTTCTTGATGAGGATTGCATCACTGATCTTTCATCTTGGTAGGGTGTTTCGCTCTGATAAGGATTGTCTCCCTGATCTTACATCTTGGTAGGTTTCTTCTCCGTAAAGAGGATTGCCTCCCTCATCTTACTTCTTGGTAGTTTTCTTCTCCATGATGAGGATTGCCTCCATTATCTCACTTCTTGGTAGGATGCTTTTCCATGATGAGGATTGCCTCCCTGCTCTTATGATAAAGGAAGTCGGTTTCACAAACAATGATCTTGCTGCTGTCCCATTGTATTGTAGGGCGCCTGTTCCGTGCACATTCAGAAATGGCTGACTTGTAATTTAGTAATATTAGATCTATTCAGTACATCTTTTTCTCTCCTCCTATCATAAGCTCATAAGGGAGCACACGTGATGTGTTTCCTACTCTTAACTTCTACCGTATAAATATTGAAGGCTATTAGTACTCGCTCCAGGCCTAAATTTGTTCTTTTTGTACTCCACGGATTGAAGTAGGACAATTAAATATGAGACAGTATATTACCGTGGTCAGTAAACTGTCATTTTATTGCCACTGCGAGTAAACTATCCGTATTTACCATGGTCATTAAACTAATGATGCATTACCGTGGTCAGTTAACTGTCAACATGTCAGTACGTGGGTAAACTGCCAGTATCCTACCACTGTGGTAATATGTAAATAGTTCTCAGCATGTGCGAAGTTGAGTACACAAGTGCTTAAGAATTAGGTAAAGATGTATCAAAAACTAGAAAGACTTAATTAGTTAGAGATGTAACAAGAACTATAAAGACCTAATTAGGTGAAGATGTGTCAAGAAATAATAATAATAATAATAATAATAATAATAATAATAATAATAATCTTTATTGAGGAAACTTCTTCATATAAAATATGGTTTTCAAAAAGGACCTCATAACTAGATATATATTGCAATAACTATAAAACTATAAAAATACATAAGTACCTATACTAAAAACTTAAAAACGTTACGTTTAAAACTATTTACGTTCATTGAGTCTTTAATCGTCTGACTGAGGGAGTTAAAATCAGAAAAGGCATGATATTGTGTTCTTTGCTTCCCCCAATTTCTTTTAACTCGTGGTAATCTAAGATTGGTTTTGTTACGTGTAT
>JANSTR010041340.1:0-13281 GCA_025434805.1 Antipathozoanthus remengesaui | reverse complement strand
CAAAGAATTAACAAACATTAAAGGAAATAACATAGATTAATTAATTAAAACAATTAACATGGATTAAAAGATTTAACTTAGAACAAAGGAATTAACACAGGTTAATAGTATAAAGAAATAACATAGATTGTTGATTAAGAAATTAAAAGGTTTTTCCCTAGAGTAATGAAAGCATGCAGGAAGTGACGAGAGAATGTATCTTTTTCTATTTTACTTATTTGAAAAAATAATCATTTCAACACTTTGTCAAGCATGAAACAGAAAACCTCAATTTTTACCAAGTTTTATTTTCCATTGCATCATGTGGCTTATGTACTAAGTACTATTAACAAGGTTATATAAAGCGAAGGTTGAAAACAATGAAATATACAACTGAAACTTAGAAAAGTAGCCGATGATTTTTATAGTAGATGATGAAATTTTCCTGCTCTCACACGTGACCGCGCGACAGCAATGTTCGCCCGCCGGTCAACAATTTTCGAGATGTTGACCACCCGGGTAACATTTGAGTCGAAAACACACTTGCTATATAACAATCCGAGTTGTGCAGCTTGAACGGGCTATTATCTATCTCTACAATTTATAGCCAATTTAGTTAATTACGTCGTGGCTTTGTAAATTATTTTGAATCAATTATTAATTTCAAATCGACTATACGGCATACAACGACAAGTGACAAGAGACTGATCAGTACATTATAAATAATCGATTCATAACACATCAATCCTGATAACTGCTTCGTGTAGCTCGAACAAATTCAAAACCTTCGAGTTGTGCAGCTTTACGAGTGCATTATGTGTAGTACACACCTTCCTCATCCTTCCATAAATGATAAAAGTTAGTTTTCTTAACAGCATAATGGACTATTGAGCGTAAAAATATTTATAAGATTCACTTACCGTCTGTAGCTGTGGCCACGAGGCAGACCACCAGGAGAAAGGAAAAACTGTGCTTGGGGTATGTTCTATGTCTACTAACCAACTTTATTTCTCTGTGTTGTGATTATTTAAATCATATACAAATTTCTAATGCGGACGCACTCCATAGTCTGTGACTACTTCTAGTATTTATAAATAATGGAAAATATGGACGTGCCTGGTTCATTGTTATATACTTACAGCTGCCGCAGGTCTTCTGACAGTTCTGCTTAACGTGGCGGTTCGTCTGACAAAACCACTTGAAAATTGGACATATTTGGTTTTGATCTTGACAATCTGAAATAATAGACTCAGGGTCAATATTCAAAACTGCAAGCTAAGAACTTTAGTTCTAGCAAATATATTTGCTTTTAAATAGAACAAAAGTGAGATTGAGTTCGATATTTTATCCTTGAAGCATTCTCGGAAATCCTTTTAAGGGCCCAAATAAGGACAATGGCTGCCCACGGCATACCGATATTGTTACAAGCTATTTGTCATCGGAGGTTGATCGCAAAGGGTGGTTTTATCAGTTTTGATTGCCAAAATATTCTTAGTTTTGCTCAAAGAAATTTCTCTTTAACTCCAACTATTCTCTCTTTAGCTCAAAGTTATCAGTTTTGCTCAAAGTGCTCTCAAATTTCATGATTGCCACAGGGGTTTGCATACATAATCTCAAAAAAATACGGGCTCTGATCGAGATCAATGCTTCACCTCGGACGTTTGAGCTCGCTCAATTCAGAAAAAAGCCCTGCAAACCCATTCCCTATTTATTTGGCCAAATAAACCCAACCTTTGCACACTTAACCCTCGGACGACCAAGCCATTTTCGATAACAAGTTGGCCCAAGGGGAGGGGGGTCATTTGGACCCCCCCCCCCATAACGGTTGCACATACGAAACCAAGCTTTGACATGTGAGTAGCTTATGATTAGCTAATTAGTTTTCATAACAACAATTTTTAATTAGGAACTGTTCCTATGGAGCAGCCGTTTCACAACGTGTCAGCCATTTTGGCCAATCTTGGATGTTTTCAAAATTTTATTTTCAGCAAAACTTTAGTAAATTTTCTTCAAATTAGTAGAAAACAGCGTGCAATAGGATTATAATTAAGAATAGAGTGGGAAAAAAAGAATTCAGAACAAATTTTAGTAGAGTTTTGTCACACAGATTAGTATACACTTAATGACTGCTCACAAGGGAAATATCTGTTTTGTTTCACGAGAATCTCGATGTTTCCCGAGAGAGCAGTCATCAAGTGTTTTGTTATATAGCACAAACAAAATAAACCACAACTGTTAAAACAAAACAAATTTTCTGGCTCTCCAACGTGACAACGCGACAGCAATGTTCTCCGGCCGGTCAACAATTTTTTGAGATGTTGACCAGCCGGGTAACATTTGATTTGAACTCATCCACGTGACCTCGATGTAGCCAATGAAAACGCACATTCGAGTCGAAAACGCACTTGCTAGATAACAAACATTTTTGTCTTCAAATATCTGACACTCTGTATAGCTACGTAATAACGAATAATAGTATGTCGGTCGCCTACATTTTCTATGAAATTGCGTACTATTTGGTACAACAAAAGATTGAAAACTTTATGCCGAGAGAAATGTTTAACCATGCTCAAACCAGAGCAGTCCCGTAAGGTCGTTTTCATGTACCGAGTGATTTGTTCTCATTGTATAAAGGGATTACCAGTAACATGTAAATAACATGTTTTTATTTCAATCCAGCGGTCGTGAGTTTTAACCTCAAGCAGACCACTGTGTTGTGTCATTAAGTAAGACACTTTACAACTTGCTCCAGTGGACTTAGTTCTATAGTGCTTTCAAGCTTGTACCGGGAGGTAGCCTGCAATGGATTACACTTTTCTTTAAATAAACCTTTCTTATATGAGAACATCAGGTTGAAAATCAGCCAAAATTTAAGAACACACTAAAAGCACACCCGAGGCTATACAATTTTGTCTTCAACAATCTGGCACTCTACATAGCTAAGTAATAACGAATAACATTAAGTCGGTCGTCAATATTTTCTACAAAACTGCGTACAATTTGGTACAACATTAAAGATCGAAAACTTTATGACGAGAGAGATGTTTAAAAGCCATTTCATTATTAACTTTGCTGCAATGTCAGAGGATGACTGCACCCAAACTCCTCAGTACTGACGTCCTTCCATTTCTCAGCACCTACATGTAAGTCGATATGGATGGTAGCTACCGACAACAGTGCATGCTCTTGTTTGAGATACCTTCAAGTTTAAAGTGCGATGTACAGGCACGAGATATGACAATTTGCTTGCTTTGTGCTTACAATTTTACAATATTACAAAATCAGAATTGACAACTTATATCTAATTTAAGAATGTTTGATAGCAAGAATCCTTTCTTAAATAAAACCAGATATTGATATTTTATTACTCTTGATAACTTAAATTCTTTCACTGTTTTTTTCACGAAGAACCAAGAAATTGCTAGAAAGTACTTACTTCCACCTCCAATTCCGGGAACACCACCTGCAACAGGAACAAAAAAAGACTCACTTCAAACAAATTACAGACAGAAATCAAGTAAAAGCTCAAACCAGATCGAGCAGTCCCGTAAGGTCGTTTTCATGTACCGACAGATTTGTTCTCAGTGTATAGAGGTATTATCTTTATGTAAGATGTATACCTGAATAACATGTTGGCCCAACAATTTATCTAATTTAAGAGTGTTTGATAGCAAGAATCCTTTCTTAAATAAAACCAGATATTGATATTTTATTACTCTTGAAGGCTTAAATTCTTTGCTATGGAGCAGCCGTTTCACAACGTGTCTGCCATTTTGGCCCATCTTGGATTTTTTAAAAATTTTATTTTCAGCAAAACTTAAGTAAATTTTCTTCAAATTAGTAGAAAACAGCATGCAATAGGATTATAATTAGGAATAGAGTGGGAAAAAAAGAATTCAGAACAAATTTTAGTAGATTTTTGTCACACAGATTAGTATACACTTAATGACTGCTCACAAGGGAAACATCTGTTTTGTTTCCCGAGAATCTCGATGTTTCACGAGGGAGCAGTCATCAAGTGTTTTGTTATATAGCACAAACAAAATAAACCACAACTGTTAAAACAGAACAAATTTTCTGGCTCTCAAACGTGACAGCGCGACCGCAATGTTCACCGGCTGGTTAACAATTTTTTGAGATGTCGACCAGCCGGGTAACAATTGATTTGAACTCATCCACGTGACCTCGATGTAGCTAATGAAAACGCACATTCGAGTCGAAAACGCACTTGCTAGATAACAAACATTTTTGTCTTTAAAAATCTGACACTCTGTATAGCTACGTAATAACGAATAATAGTATGTCGGTCACCTACATTTTCTACGAAATTGCGTACTATTTGGTACAACAAAAGATTGAAAACTTTATGCCGAAAGAAATGTTTAACCATGCTCAAACCAGAGCAGTCCCGTAAAGTCGTTTTCATGTACCGAGTGATTTGTTCTCATTGTATAAAGGGATTACCAGTAACATGTAAATAACATGTTTTTATTTCAATCCAGCGGTCGTGAGTTTTAACCTCAAGCAGACCACTGTGTTGTGTCATTAAGTAAGACACTTTACAACTTGCTCCAGTGGACTTAGTTCTATAGTGCTTTCAAGCTTGTACCGGGAGGTAGCCTGCAATGGATTACACTTTTCTTTAAATAAACCTTTCTTATATGAGAACATCAGGTTGAAAATCAGCCAAAATTTAAGAACACACTAAAAGCACACCCGAGGCTATACAATTTTGTCTTCAACAATCTGGCACTCTACATAGCTAAGTAATAACGAATAACATTAAGTCGGTCGTCAATATTTTCTACAAAACTGCGTACAATTTGGTACAACATTAAAGATCGAAAACTTTATGACGAGAGAAATGTTTAATAGCCATTTCATTATTAACTTTGCTACAATGTCAGAGGATGACTGCCACCCAAACTCCTCGGTACTGACGTCCTTCCATTTTTCAGTACCTAAGTCGATATGGATGGTACCTACCGACAACAGTGCATGCTCTTGTTTGAGATACCTTCAAGTTTAAAGTGCGATGTACAGGCACAAGATATGACAATTTGCTTGCTTTGTACTTACAATTTTACAATATTACAAAATCAGAATTGACTCCTCATATCTAATTTAAGAGTTTCGATAGCAAGAATCCTTTCTTAAATAAAACAAGATATTGATATTTTATTACTTTTGATAACTTAAATTCTTTCACTGTTTTTTTCACGAAGAATCAAGAAATTGCTAGAAAGTACTTACTTCCACCTCCAATTCCGGGAACACCACCTGCAACAGGAACAAAAAGAGACTCACTTCAAACAAATTACAAACAGAAATCAAGTAAAACCTCAAACCAGATCGAGCAGTCCCGTAAGGTCGTTTTCATGTACCGACAGATTTGTTCTCAGTGTATAGAGGGATTATCTTTATGTAAGATGTATAACTGAATAACATGTTGGCCCAACAAAAAGAGGTTCTTTTTAAAAAAAGAGTTTAGTGTCCTGTATAGCGTAGGTAATGTATTCTCATCCACTTAACACCACAGAAACTGGTGATAAGTGCCGGCTCCACGAGATACTTGCGGCTCGGAATGAGTCAATAGTTAGCTCAGAAGAAGAAAACTAAATACAGTGGAACCCCGTTATTACGACCACCGACGGGCCAAACTATTAGATGTGGTCGTATTAAGGGGATATGGTTTATATGTATTAAAGTACGGTGAGTTTCAAGTGAGTCTACCATTTATGTATTGGGCAATGATTCACTATGTAACTGACGAATGTATCTTTTGCTTTTTTAATTATGTTAAAATATATTTTTCAACTATTTGACACGCATGAAAGAGAAAATAAATTTTATCAAGATTTTTTCCGTTTATCATGTGGCTTGTGTGTTACTATTAACAAGGTTAGCTAAGATTGAAATAATGAAGTAAGCAACTGAAATTTAAGAAAAATAGCCGTTGGTCGCATTAATTAAATGAGTGTTTTCATAAGAAATGTCTTGCTATTTTACCGCATAATTAAATTTATGTATATCGGAAAAATGTGGACGTCGATGGTTTCGGAAAAATGTGGACTTGGATATGGTTCATTGTTTTATACTTACAGCTGCCGCAGGTTTGCTGACAGTTCTGCTTAACGTAGTGGTTCTTCGGACAAAACCTCTTCCATTTTGGACAACTTGGGTTGTTATCTTGACAGTCTGAAAAAAAATTGGTACGCATAGCGAACATGCATGGTCGGACATGTGCAATAAACTTAGGGTCGACATTTCAAAACTGCAAGCTAAGAACTTTATTGCTGGCCAATATATTCTCTTGAAATAGAACAAAAGTAAGATTGAGCTCGAGCTTTTACCCTTGAAGCATTCTCGGAAATCTTTTTAATGGCTCAGGGGCGTAACCAGGGGAGAGTTCCAGGGGTTCCAAACCTCCCCCCCCCCTCCCGCGCCAAGTCCCCCTCTCCTATTTTTAACATAAATATCGCGGAAGTGATAAACACTTTCCCTCAACCGCAACCAAGGCGTCTTCTGTTTGCGTAGCGTAAACGCAAAGTCTTGTACGTACGTAATGTAAGGATTTTAGACCACCCGCATTTGTTGGAACCAATTTGCAACCCCCCCCCCCCCTAGAAATCCTGGCTACGCCCCTGTGGCTGCCCACGGTATATCGCTATTCTTGCAAGTTGTTTCCCATCCGAATTTGATCGCAAAGGGTTTTCTCAGTTTTGAATTCTAAAATATTCTCAGTTTTGCTCAAAGAGATTTCTCTCTATTTTAAAGTATTCTCTCTTTAGCTCAAAAGTTATCAGTTTTGCTCAAGTGAAGTGCTCTCAAATTTCAAGATTGCCTCATAGATTGGCATAAAAAATGTCAAGGAGATACGGGCTCTGATCGAGATCTATGTTTTACCTCGCAGATTTACCTAATTTAAATGTATTTCCCACCTCCCACCCCCTTTTTTGTGAGGTGTATTTCTGTGTAACACAAGTTGATTAAGTTAAAACAAAAAGCTTCAAGCAGCCTATACTCGGACTTATAAAATTGATTGTTCTTTGTGTATTGCTGGTACCTTTTTATTGGACAATTTTTGTTAAAATCACCTTCAATTTGACTATAATTGCCTCAAAATGTAACAACAAGACAGGACTCTTAAGCACGAATTTTCAAGGTTTCGAGGAAAACGATAATGCAATACAAAGCCTTGCAAACTCGACTCCAACAGAAACAATTACTAATTCTCAGTTTGGACTGCCTGTGGATTGACTCGTGCATGAGAGAACGAGATTTTAGAGAAGTCTAATTTTCCCTTTAAGTATCCCACACCATAATCCGCATTATTTTAAAAACGCTGAAAATAGATGAAATAGAAATGAAATGAAATGAAATAAGGAGAAATGTTTAGTAGCCATTCATTATTACTACAATGTCAGAGGAGTTTGTGGATTGACTCATGAGACAACAAGATTTTAAGAAAGACCAGTTTTCCCGTTAAGTGTCCCGCGCCATAATCCGAATTATTTCAAAAACACTGGCAATAAACCGAACAACGTATATAACAGCTGGACTTGGAATCAGATCTTAAGTAAGTCTATTTATGGTGAATATTTTTTTAAATTTTCAAAAATTGTTTTAAGTATCAAAAACTATCAAGCTGCAAATTTTTAAAAAACGTCTGAAAGAAAGTTTCAGAAAAATTTTGATTTATGCGATTTTTCCGTTCATTCTGTTTGCTTTTTACAGAATTTTTTAAAGATTGTCAGTTTTTGGTGTTCAAAACAATTTTTGAAAATTTGAAAAAAATTCACCGTAAAAATTCCACGGAAAGTAGGTTTTCCATATTTTAAAGTGGTCGATAAGAACTCGTGCTAGTACGTTACCGTGGTAACAGTTTATGACTCCAAAGTATCAAAAATAAAATGAGAAGGAAATGTGCAATTATTTGATGGTCATGTTGCTACCATAAAGGCAATAATAATACATATAAAGTTAAACCGTATTCTTGGTAAAAAATTTCTCAAAAACTATTTCGAGCCACCTTAAACTCCATCTGGCTTGGTATGGTATATACCAAAAAAGTTCAAGCCCGACAATAAGACACCCTTTAACTATGCGAAGTTCGAAGATTTTTCAAAAGAGTATGGATTTCAGCATATTACAATTCACCAGGATTTTCAAAATCAAATGAAAAGATTGAGAACGCAGTAAAAACAGCAACAAAATTGATTCAAATGGCAACAAAGTCCAGTCAAGATGTGAATCTAGCTCTTCTGGACTGGTGTAACAGCCCTGGTGAGAACCTTGACAGTTCACCAGCTCAACGACGAATCTTTGGTTGTAGAATCCGTACGCTCTTTTCAACATCAGTCACAGGAAGTCGAAACTACCGGCAGATATAGCTAGCAAACTAAAGGCCAAGGAATTATAACAACTTAAGTATTTGTAGCCCGTTAACAGGAAAGGGTCTCCTGAAGAAACAAACCTAGACTTCTGATTGACACAAAAATGATCACAATTTCCTTGCTTCTTATCCCGACTGAGTAATTTTTTTCGCAGAAGACAACTGATAATACTCTGGCTGGCTGTATTTAATTTGTTTTGGAAGTTGTCAATAGGTTTCTACATACTCCTGCCTGCGAGACTTTATCAGTATAAAATAAAGGACCGATTTCACATACTCCTGCTTACAAGACTTTATATAAAAATAGAGAGAGTGGCAGTGGCAGTGACAAGTCACAATGAATAATTTCGTATAGACAGATTCGCGAAATTAAAGTCGGTTTGCTGTGGTTTTACGTGGAGAGGTTCACGCTCGTGTGAAAGAGCGACCGAAACAGAATCCAACGTAACCACACCCACTTTTCCTTGTTTTGTCGTCAGAGTTCGTTATATCTGGTGCCGAGAACGACGTTTTAGCTGCAACTAATCTCAGCTTACTTCTTTGATTGCAAATGGCGTGATCGAGTTGTTAGGTAATTAGTGACGCCAGCAAACTGCTTTGTTGAATGTGTCAAACTGAGTTAGTATGAGTGAAAGTCAATACGGCTAAACATGGAGCTGAGAGGTCGAACTGGAAAGCAAAACATTGAACGCACTTGCAGCTAACCATTCACAAAATGTCACATTAAGCGGCAAAATGGGCGTTGCTCTCGTAATACACGACGTGTCAGACTAAGATCTGAATCAATTAATCAGTTAATGTCCAGTTGACATACTAAGGGGTACCCGGCCCTTTTCGCTGGTTAATGGTCATGTCTCCACCCATCAGGCAGTACTGTACTTGTATGTACTTGGGGATTACTTTGCAACAATAGCAAATGGTATAGGTGGTGTCAATACGAACTGTGACTCCATCTCTCCAGATAACTTTAATGAAAACCAGTGTCAAAATGATTAAAAATTCCTTGCAAGCTGATTGTCAACTATTCAAATTTCAACAGCTTGAGGTGAAAGAAGTGGAGGCGACACTAAAAGAAATAAATACACATAAAGCAACTGTCTGGGACTTCATACCACCAAAGGCTTTAAAGTTTGGTGCTGAGGAACTGTCAATAAGCAAAACTTTAGACCTGTGACTGTTCAAACTGTACTGAACAAAGTATTAGAACAATTACTCTCTTAAGCAAGTAACTGCTACTTTTACTGACTCACTGAGTGAGAATTTAACTGCTTACAGAAAAAGGCATAGCTGTGAAACTACATTACTGATGTTAACTGAACAGTGGTAGAAAGTAGTAGATAAAGGACAGTATGTAGGACTACTTTCTACAGCCATGAGCAAGGCTTTCAACTGCATGTATCAACCACTTTTGCTAGCCAAATTGAAAGCCTACAATTTTGGTGAACAGAGTCTGAAACTAATGAAGTCCTACTTTACAAACAGCTATAACAGAGAAAAACTGGGAAATACAACCAGCTCTTGGAAATATGTCGATAGGGCTGCCCACAAGGATCCTCTTTTGGACCTCTCTTGTGGAACTTGTATCAAAATGACTTGACATACATTACAAAGTCAAGTATTAGCATGTTTTCAGATGATCATCAACTATATGTAACACATACAAATGTGGATGTTATACAACAGAAGCCGCAGGACAGTGCTGTAACAGCGACTGGCTGGTATGCGGCAAATTATCTACAGGGGAATTTTTCTAAATATACTAGCATGTTAACTGGCAAAGGTAAACTTGATGCAACCCTCGATATTAACATCAAAGGATCTGCTGTCACACCCCACCAAGACATCGATTTGTTGGGAGTAAATATTGATTGTAGATTGACTCTTGTCAATCACATAAGTCAAATATGTAAAAAGGCAAGTCAAAAGGGAGGGGTTATAATTAGATTACGTAACCTTATATCTACAAATGCAAATTAGAGTTGTATAAAGCAGCCATTTTACCACATATGACATATTGTAGCACTGTATGGCATTTTTGCAAAAGTAGTGATTCTCGAAAACTTGAGCGTCAGTCAAGAACGAGCTTTAAGGCCTGTATACTGTGATTGGACCTCAACATATGAACAGCTGTTAAGTTTGGCTAATTTTCCAACATTGTTGAATAGAAGATTACAAGACATCGCAACACTGATGTATAAAGTTAAACACAATATTTGCCCAATCTACATTACTGATTTATTCTCAAAAAATAATAAATAAATAAATTTCAGTGTTTAGACAGGCGCGTACAGTTCAGCTACGGCTGGTTTAAATGGAGGTCTGTATAAACTGCTCAGATAATGGCGCAATTAACGATTTTGTTGAGGGAGGAAACCGGAGTACCCGGAGAAAAGCCCCGACGTCGGAGAGGGACCGCAAACCAAGCTCACTTACTTCCCAGGCCGGGAATCGAACCCGGGTCGCATTGGTGAGAGGCGAGTGTTGTTGCCACTGCGCCACCCCGACGCCCCATCAGATATAAAGTAACAGATCTCGGCAGTGGCTGGAAAAGTACTGTTTCATTGTGCGCTTTCGTGACTAAGATGTAAATAGAAGTTGTTGCTTTGCCGTAAACTGTTATCACTTTTGGAACTAAAAACCTTGTTAAGACCCATGCAAACGGACTCAACATTGTTGGCCAACAACACGCAACACTGTTGTGCCCAACAGGTTGCAACCGTTTGCATGGAACCACAATTAATGTTGAGACTTGTTACGTTTGTGTGCATACACCATGCATCAAATTGCCAACAAGTGCCAAAAACTCCCAACATTGTTGGTCTACAATGCTGTGTCTTGCTGCATCCGTTTGCATAGGCCTTTACACTGTGCAATGTTATCAGAAAATTGCGACATTGCGAGACAATCTGCTGGAGACTACAAAAAAGTGTAACAGAGGTTGTCTAGTAATTTTTGTTGTTGCGCGTTGCGTTGCACGATTTAGAACTCAGGTAATCTTGTTGATTAAACTTAACTCGAACGTTTTGATCAATGGAATATCAACGTGGAAATGTTAAACACGAGTTCAACTTTTTTAATCACTAGGAATCAGAAGAAACAATTTCTTTGAATGAATACACAGCCAAGCGCCTTGCTTACCCACAATCCTCGAGCCGAACCAATTCCCCAGGCCCCGTTCGACCTCTGCTGACTGCGAAGGGAGAGAGTGAGCGCGATTGGGCGCATTCTGCATGTGAAACATTTCAGACCGAACCGTTTGTTCGTGGACAGGTATGTTTTATATGTGGGCTGGATAACAGTTATAGAGGGCATCACATCGCCGCGCGGAGATACGAAGTTTCTGTTCGCGTGTTAAACAAGAAGCTCTGGTGTAAAAGGGACTTGCCAGGCTATTTTTCGGTTCATTCTCTAATCAGCCACCGTTGAGTGAACAACTGTCAAAACTGTGCAACATGCAATGTTGCAGCGCAAACTATTCAAATTAAGAACATGGAAGACAAATGTGAAAGCAAGCGCGTAACGGAAACCAACAAATACTAGTTCCAGCAGACTGTTTGCAGCTTACTTCTGTTCACTTTTCGAATGTTTATTTGGTCTCTGAACGGTAGACGAAACAAACGCGTTTTGCAGACCTGTTCCCTAGACTTACGTTCTAAAGTGTATAAGACAGAGACGAACTAAATGAAAGTAAGAGAATAGAAATAGTCTACATATACTTTTGTTACAACGACTATTTGTTGGTCTCGGTAGCGCACTTGCTTTCAAATTTATTGTCCAAGTGATTAATTTGAATATTGCGCGCTATAACATCGCATGTTACACAGCTCTGTCAGGGCTGTTCTCTCGACGGTGGCTGATTGGCGAATGAACCGAACAATGATCTGACCAGTCCTTTTATACTGGAACTTCCTGTTTAAATATGATGACACACTAAACATGACAATGTTTGTTCCAGAGATATACAAATAAAACTAGAACCCCTTACTTTAACATTAACCCTATTACAGGGAGTAGGGGAAGGGTGGGGGAGGGACAGGAAACTACCAAATACAGAAGTAACTTCAGAATCTAGGCTATATATCTAGGAGTACTATTTGGAATTTGTTCTCTGATTAAAGTAGTTATATTTGTGAGTTCTGTTCGAGTACGGAAGAAATCCGTCCGTGTTGCAATCAATGCAGAACCCCCCCCCCTCCCCCCGGTCCCGCACGTGCAAGATTAATTGTGTCTTGATTTCAATGAAATACCAGGCGAGCTTTAATAAATGGGACTGCTCAGACCAGACCATTGTTCGCTTGATTCGCCACTTATTTTTGAAATAACACTGTTGCTTTGGCCACATGACAATCGCGCCTTTTGAACTACGAAATGGTGTTAGTCCTTTCTCTACTGACTGTTTCAAAAGTAAAATTATCAAACTGTAGGAAAACTATCAACTTATGCATCTCATGAGACAATGGACATTTAAAGAATCTACTCGAGATAAACAAAACGAATGGTCACTTTATAGGGTTTCATCAACTGGTTCAGAAGTTAGATTGAATAACACCAAACACTTCTACTCTTCAAGACAAACATAATGAATGGTCACTTTATAGGGTTTCGTCAACTGGTTCAAAAGTTAGAATGAATAACATCAAACACTTCTACTCTTCAAGACAAGTAAAATGAATGGTCACTTTATAGGGTTTCAACAACTGGTTCAAATGTTAGATTGAATAACACCAAACACTTCTACTCAACAAGACAAACAAAATGAATGGTCACTTTATAGGGTTTCAACAACTGGTTCAGAAGTTAGATTGAATAATACCAAACACTTCTACTCTTCAAGACAAACAAAATGAATGGTCACTTTATAGGGTTTCAACAACTGGTTCAGAAGTTAGATTGAATAATACCAAACA
>JANSTR010041229.1:0-13289 GCA_025434805.1 Antipathozoanthus remengesaui | reverse complement strand
TTGTCGCGCAGTCACGTTTGGGAGCGGGAAAATATGTTTTACTTTTAATCAAAAAAATATTACAATATGAAAACACAATTCTTATTTCAACACGCAGCAAAAAAATGGGGATG
This sequence comes from Antipathozoanthus remengesaui, assembly GCA_025434805.1. Lineage (NCBI taxonomy): Eukaryota > Metazoa > Cnidaria > Anthozoa > Zoantharia > Parazoanthidae > Antipathozoanthus > Antipathozoanthus remengesaui. Next base: position 13,176 of record JANSTR010041229.1, on the reverse strand, counting down.
GGTTATAATTATTCCTTCTTTAGTTCTTGGAGTTCTTTTCATGTTTACTGTTTGTTCGTTTTTCGGGATTTTTTTGCCCTTCCAGTTGATCCAAGTTAGTATCGAGCCATGAAAAGCCACACGCAGTACATATTCCAGTGTTCACTGGTATGCGCACAGCTTTGCTATACGAAAGCTGAGAAATCTCGTTATGAGTCTTTATAACCTCGATATTACTCGTTCCAGTTATGATGTAGATTCTCATTTACAAGAAAAAACAATTGTGTTCACGGCAATTAAATTATATTTTTAAAAAGTATTTAATGTCTTCAATGAATACATTATCTGGTATCTGGTAAATCTTGTATTCGCATTTTGTCTTGTACATTTTGAAATAAAATAAACTCTTTCCTGAAGTTGCAATTGTTTGGTGAAATGCTAAAGCAGTTTTTTTCCAAACAAACGTGAAAGTGGAAAATTTTCTCGCCAGTGTTCAAGTGTCCGACTTTCAACGTCGTTGGTCCAACGGTACAAGCTCACTTATCATCTGTTATATGTTGCTAAACAGTATGTTCAGTGCAAGTGCAGGTCGAAGATAGACCAAGCTGGTACAATATCTTCGGACAGCACGCGATACCTGTAAGTGCACGCAAAAAAGTGAAATGTGTGTGTTTGGAAGTAATATTTCAAAAACGAGTACGAGTGTTTGAATGGGGATTCCAATCACCGAGAAACTATAAATGAAGCTGCCGGGTGCTTTTATTGTTTCGAGGTGTTTGGAATCCCCATTCAAACATGAAGTACGAGTTTTGAAATAACTTCTCAATCGATCAAAAATAGACGTGTTGATTGCATTGTTCATCACACAATAGAACTGAATACACTACTCTCGCAGGATTATTATGAATATGCTGATTAAGAACAACTTTATTCATAGAGTTTGAAATGTATTCGTTCAAACACTCAAACAAGTGTTTGACTAATCCACCTGACCAAATCTGGCTTTCTGACTTGTCTGAAATGACATGAATAATTCACGAGTTAAGAGTTAATTAAGGTATCTACACCGGCAAAAAAAGGTCCACTTTGAAGGTCGATATTTGTCCGATATTTTCCTACTTGTCATTGATTATAGATGAGATTGAAACAGAAAACACTTTGCTCAAACGTAACGGAGGTGTTAATTCAATTAACACCTTCACTGACCTAAATTGCTAAAAGAAGGAAATTTCGTTTTTTGCCCCGAATATTGCGAATATTAAAAAAATAAAGACCGGGGTATGAAAAGACATTTATAAAGGCAGTGACCTTTGTTTGGCCACGGCAGTCCAATAAAAAATAAAGAATTGAGCGTCATTATAACATTTTTCAATTTTGCAGGTTCACAACAAAGCACGAATATTCATACTCGCCGTGGCCAAACAAAGGCCACTCTGCCATCTACCAAGCTATGTTTCTGCCAAATTTCATGGAGTAAAACAGAATATTCATGGAGAAAAACGTTTCGCCGTAATAGAAGGTCCGTTCTAGACACGGAATTATTGCATTTGCAGCGGCTAATCATTTGATTTTTCCTCATATTTTGCTCTCATTCCCTTTCGTGGAAGCTGTTTTTCTATTTTCCGCCATATTTGTTTTGTTTCTGCTCTTCAAAAGTACTTTGGACTCGTCTAAAACATAAATTTACTCCTTTGTTTTGATTTTGTTGTTCCGTTGCTATGTGACGTCACATAATCCATGCGTCCCGCGATCGCGTCAAGTGACCACGAGGACAATCACGCCAAACTTGAGTCTCAGCGTGAACCAAGATGGCGCGTAAGAAAAAGCGAAAGGTGTTGAAGACGGAGAATCGGAAATCTAAAAGACAGGCTGGCAATATAAGTGCAGAATCACGAGGAAAAGGTTTCGGCAGCAGACAAAAGTTTGTTCTGCCAGCAAACTGGAAAGAAAACGAAGTCCAAAAAGAAAACGTCGACAAGAATTTTCGAGTCCCGGAAGGACTGTCTGCAAAACCCAGAAGCGTGTTGAGGAACAACTCATTGCAAGGAACTTGAATGCCAGTTTTGCACATTATGACACTGATTCAAGCCAGTCATCCCAGTCCGACAGCGACTTTTTACCGTCAAATGCTTGTGAGAACAGTTGCCATAACAACAGAAAATGTAAGTTGACTGTGCGCACTTATTTGAGAGGAGTTTGACAGTGCGAAATGCTAGCTGCTTGCGCTTGTAATGACCTCGCGGGGTGACCTCCACTCCACGCGCGATTAGTTCACGTGACCGAGGTTGGATAACAACCGTACCCAGGACTTTCTCGGATTTTTCCAAATTTGGTACTGACTTCCGGTAAGATTCGGTATTTTCTGCGGATATTTCGGGACAGCAATAATTATATGATACCAAACTTATATTTTTAAAAATGGCAGCATAAGAGCTTTCGTTTGATGTGTATTTGAACAATTTTGGTGACCCAATTTTTTTTTTGCCGGTGCAGATACCTTAAACTAAAACAATTATTTCTTTCAGTGTTACATCGCCAGTAAATATCCACCACTAGTCACCTCCACTTCAGGGGATAATTGAGTCAGCTTAGAGAGTTTTCTGGTTAGTTTTCTGGTTAGTGTTTAGATGAAATGGGCCAACTATCAGTGCAAGGTAAGGTCAAATTGGGCCGGCGGACCCCCACCCCCCCTCCCGAGTCAAGGTTTTTTTCTATTCCAGTTGCCACTACCATAGTAGGTTGACGAGTTGTGGTGAAAACAATTGTGCAATTGACTGAATTGTTACATTCTATTCGAGAACTAAAAGGTCAGTCAGCCAGACCCGACAAATGTAAAGCTCAATAGGAACTATTTTGCTCACTGAATAATAACCTCAACAACACAACTCAATTTATCACACCTTTTCACTGATGCACGAGTCGGCTAAATCGACTTCCTGGTTGAACTTCTGATGATCACGTGCCTCTTCCAAACGGCGCCCCTTATTGGCAGATGCCTCTAGTAGATCCTCCCAATGGCTGTACAACGCATCTATCCTGCTCTCTACGTCACTGGCAGCGAAGTGACCGGATGTGACTAATTCTTCTCCGGTCCTCCGCACTGCATCAATAGCATCTTCATGTGCTACCAGCTCAGCTTCAAAGGCCTGGTGCTTTTGTAACTTGCTCTCAAGGTTGGTTGGATCTTTGTAAGATTCATCTGAGGCAGATTGCAACTTCTCAGTAATCCAAGATTCCAACTATAAACATAATTTCACAAATCAATTATAGTTAATCAGACACAATAAACCTTTGCCAAACAAGAAAATGCAAGACCAGGGTAGGAAACGTAAAGCAAGGCTAGAAAGGCTAGCCAGGCCAAACGAAGACAAGACAATAATAGGAAGACAAAACAAGACAAGAGAACATCAGTCAAAGGAAAACAACGAGCAAGGTAAGGTGAAGAAAACAAGGTAGCAATAAACAAAGCAGAGTAAGAAGAATCAAACAAAGGTGTCGATAGACAAAGGAAGGTAAGAGAGGAGAAATAATTAAAGCAAGGTAAAGCGAATCAAAGGAAGGCGAGAATGGAGAAAAAATCGAAGCAAGGTGAGGATCGACAAAGAAAGGTGAAGACAGGTGAACATATACAAAACAAGACAAGGAGAATCAAAGGAAGGTGAGGGAAGAAAAAGCAAAGGAAAGGCGAATCAAAGGAAGGTGAACATATACAAAGCAAGGCAAGGAAAATCAAAGGAAGGTGAACATATACAAGGCAAGACAAGGAGAATCAAAGGAAGGTGAGGAAAAAAAAAGCAAAGGAAAGGCGAATCAAAGGAAGGTGAACATATACAAAGCAAGACAAGGAAAATCAAAGGAAGGCCGTGAGGACTGATAAAGCAAAGGTAAGGAGAATCAAAGGAAGGTGAGTATAGACAAAGCAAGACAAGGAGAATCAAAACAAGGTCAGGACTGATAAAGCCAGAAACAATGTAAGGCAATGCAATGTAATACAAATCAAAACAAATCAAATCAAAGCAAGACGAGGAAGGTGCATTGTAATGCAATTCATTGAAGACAAAGAAAAGACAAAGAAAATGAATAGAGAAACGACTTATAAAGCAATACAAGGTAACAAAAGGTAAGTCAAGGCACGAGCAAGACAGAGGAAGGTAAGGTAAAAGACAAGGTAAGGAAATGCGCTACGACACATGGCAACATAAAACCCGCAAGGCAAGGCAAGGTATAGTTGATGAATTACCTCCACCACATCCTGGTAGAACTGCGCCACCCTCCTCGAGTCCTCTAGTTTGGTGCGACGTTCAGCGAGATCTTCCTTCAACTTATCACGCCTATCACAAACTGAATTGAGACGATCGCGGATTTTGTCCGATTCGTTGTGCTCATTTGAGAGTAACTGTTCTCCAAACAAACACAAACTAGACACCTTGTCTTCGTGGGTACCAACCAGTTTCTCCATGTTTCCATGTTTCCTGAGTAACGAATCAACTTCATCAACACTGTTGCCAAGTTCGGCTCCCACAAGGATCGCTTCCTGGGTGCTGGTCAGCCTGTCAATCTGTTTGGCATCTCGTAGGAACACTTGTAGATCATACACCTGATCAATTTCCATCTTGCGATCCTCCCACGTTGCATACAAACCTTCTCGCTCAGTCAGTAGCAGTTCAAGCTTCTCACTGATCTCATCTGCTGCAAAGTGTCCGTCTTCTATCATTCTCTCACCAGTGTCTAACATGTGATTGAACGCCTCCTCTCGAGTGTCCATCTCGGACTTGTACTCGTCCAGTCTCTGCAGTAGTGATTCTGCATCCATGACATCATGGACCGTTTCCTCTGAGGCGATGGTACGACTCATATCTATACACCATGACACCAAATCACGGATTGCATTGTTAAGCTTTTGAAAATTGTACGAGTCTTGAAGTTTATTTTTCTTTCTGGCTGTTTTCCTCTTGAGTTCTTCCCATATGCTAAGAACAAATTCTTCATGTTGTTGGACGGTTTGGGCAGTCTGGCCTTGATAAGCTGCTTGTAAGTGCCTCGACTTCGATGTAAGAACCTCAACTTGGTGTTCTAACGCGTCGAGATCATGCTCATACCCTTCGTGTCTTCTCTGAAGGACCTGGACGCTAGCCAGGTCTCGCCCCAGCTCATCCATAGAGAGTGTGGCATCCTTCTCTTGAATTCTACTTACCAGTTCATTTAAATCACGATTGAAGCGGTGGATCTCTGCTGCACTTGCAAGGCGTTTGTTTCGGACCGAAATCTGATCTTGCAGCTGAGCCCACATCGCCCGCAATATATCCTGTTGTTCCTTTATCAATACCGTGTCTGTATGCCCCTCTGCAACCAGTCGCTTGGCAAAGTTGTCCGCCTCATTGTAACGTTCAGTGTATGCTGTGACGTTGCGCTTAAAGTCATCAAACTTTCTCTGGATGATCTCCAAATGCTCAAAGTCCTTCCCATAGTCCTCTGAAGAGGCAGTGTGAACCTGTTCACGAATCCAGTCTGCAGTCTCAGTAACCTCACGGGTGTACTGGTGTAACTTTTTTGACTCTTCCAAACGACTGCGGCGAATGTTCACAAGTGTTTGTAACCCTGAAAACTGTTCTTCAATGTCCTTCTGTCTAGCCGTGATCGTACCAGAATCAAAATGTTCATCTCTCGCTAGTCTTCTTGCTTCCTCACTTAGTCCTAAAACGACCTTGGAGTAGATGTCCACATCTGTCTCAAGTGCTTTATGTTTGGTCAGCAGTTTCTCAGTTGAAGTCTCGTCCTTCCCATAATCCTGACTGGCTGCAACTCCTGCCTTGTCATTCATCCAGGTGTCAGCCTCATTCGCCTCTGTGAAGTATTTGTGAGACTCCAAGGCCTTAGCTAATCTGATCTTCCGGTCAGCAGACAGTGCCATTAACTTATCCCAACTAGTACTAAGTTCCTCACATCTCTCTTCTGCAGCATCTGCTGCATAATGGCTGCTGTCAATCAAGTCCTGACCCGTGGCCATTACACAATCGATCATGGATTGGTGATTAGTTAATTCATTCTCAAGTGCCTGGTGTCTCTTCAACAGGCGGTTAACAGCAGTCAAACTCATCCCCATATCCGCTGATGATGCCAGCCCAACATGCTCTCGGATCCATGACATCTCAATGTCCACATCATAGAAAAACTGATTGAGACCCAGCGAATCTTCCAACTGTGAGCGGCGACCATTAGCAAGGTTCACAAGGTCATCGTATCTACGACACACATTCTCTGCTCCCTGTTGAATGCTTGTGCGATCAAAATGTTCTTCATTGACCAAGGCCGCAGCTTGTGAGACAAGGGCCTGGATCTGAGTCTTATGCACCTCGATATCTGACTCAACAAGCATCTGTTTTTTGAGCAAGAACTTCACACTGGACAAGTCTCGTCCCAGGTCCTCAGATGACAGGAGAGTCTCTACATCATTCATCCAGATCTTGGTATCATCCAGGGATCGATTGAACTGTTGTTGCTGTTGAGCCTGCTGCAACCGTCTCCCTTTCTCAGCCGTCTTGCTCACCAACTCGTCCCAGTACTCGTTCAGGTCGTTCAATCTCTCTTTTATTTCCTCTGAACCATAATGATTATCTCGTATCAACTTCTTACCAGCCTAAACATTGAGGAAAGGGAAACCTTTGACAAATGAAAGATGGAAATATTTCTGAATGCTAATTTTCTTGGAAAACTGTTGAAAAGGATTTCTCATATTCTTAAAAAAAATTCAGGAAACAAACTCAATGAGATGAAACAATGTTGCATTTTACGTGGGTTAGTTTTATCTCAACTGTAGAATTCTATGAGAAGCTGTATGGAATACATACCAGACAGTGTCTTTGAGAATATATCAAGCACTTCCAAATCGAGAATTATAACTGCTGGCCGCGTGTTTATAATCTGCACGATGAGTACTTGGGAGGTACCGCTAATGTCGTGCATATTAGAAAAAGAGATACTATTTTATATTGAAAGATAATCATAACAGGACAAATTTCAGTTGCAATCAAGTGATAATGAACTATGCTTAAGAAACAGCGGTATACAAAAATATTATTATTATTAACATTATATTGTGCACTGTCCGATATTCTTATATTTTCCTACTGATGGTACTGCAGAGGTTACATAACATGGTTTTACCTTTACTCTTAAAATATTTCACGCAATAAACAACTAGTTCCTTCCACCACCTCAAATACATTTCTCATTCAACTTACCGAATTCATCCGATCCATTCCTCCTTTATTCGCTGCCACTTCTGCTTCGAAAGCTTGATGTCTCTGTAGTTTTCCTTGAAGATTTGTCGGATCCCTATATGATTCATCTGTTGCTATTTGTTGCTTATCTACGATCCAAGCTCCAAACTCGTTCGTATCCCTCCGGAAGTTCTGCAATAGTTGAGATTGTAACAGCGCCTTCCGTCGTATCGCCGCTTCCTCCTTAACATTTTCTCGTCTCTGAACTACTTCCTCCTTACGCTGTGTAATCCACTGACGCTCGTCATGTCCACACCTTACCAAACTATTTGCAGCATCAGCCAAGGAGCGCACTCGCTCATCCTGAGCAAACAGAGTCTTCTCAAAATCCTCATGCTTCTTAAGCAATCTTTCCACATCATCAACAGATTCACCATAGTCATCGTTTGATAAGAAGGCTTCATGTGATGCAGTCACAGTGTCGACTTGCTCAGAGTCTCTGATGAAAACCTGCAGATCAAGCACTTGCTTAAGATGGTCATTTCGTTGTTTCCAGTAGGAATCCACTGAGCTTTTCTCCTCTTTCAAAGCAGTAATACGATCTTTCACCTCACGCAAACGGGGGTTAGCAGTTAACAACTTCCGCCCATAGTCGATAACTTGGTCAAATCTATCATTGTGAGTTTGAATATCATCCCATTTTAGTTTGTGTTCCTGTATCAGATCTGTAGCTGACGTCAGGTCATTAGGTTCATCGCCAGATTTTAGGACGTCTTTCATATCAGATGACCACAACAGGAGGTCGCGTGAATCAGCTAGGAATCCCTGTTGCCCATATGCATCGTCCAGGACACTCTTTCGTTTGTTTGCTTTGCTATTTAAACCATTCCACAATCCAAGAATCTCTGCTTCCTTGGCCTTAATCTGCCGGGCCTGACGTGGGTGATCATTGACAAGAGAATTCGCCTGTTCGTGCAAATTCTGAAGTTTCTCTTCAACAGCCGCAAGGTCTCTCTCAAGGCCCTGGTGTCTTCTTTGCAACGCTCTCACAGTCTCCAGATCCCTGCCAACATCATCGTCAGTCAACACACTGTCCTTTTCATTTATCCACAGTTTCATCTCGTCACATGTGTGGAAAAACAGCTCTACACCATGTTTCTCTTCTAGTTCCTCCTCTTTGACTCCTTTCAACCGTTGTAGTTTCTCCCACCTATCATTGATATCTCGTCTCCTTCTCTTCACATTTGCAGAGTAAGTGTAGTCATTTGCAATCAACTCATCGGCTAGATTGTTGATTTCATCTACACGACTGCTATTTGCTGCTAGTTCTGTTACAAATCGCTGTAATTTCTTACGAATTAGTTGAATAATATCAACGTCTTTGCTCTTTTCTTCTGTGTTCAAATGTTTTTCCTTGTTCTTCATCCATGTCTCCATATCATCACACTCGTGGCAAAAGTGGTAATATTTAATAGCATCCTCCAGGTTTTGCCGTCGCAACGTGGCCATCTCTGTTAACTTGCTGTATGTGTTGTGTAGACCAATCTGCCTCGTGGCGACGTTATCACGGTCAAAGTGAGCTGTAAAGTGTCGCCGCACTTGCCTTCTTTGTTTGACCTTTCTGACGTTGCGGGGTGATGATGGTGGAAGTTCCAGGTTGACCTCCCTTTGTTTCTGAACTTTTACTTTCTTCTTTACTTTCCTTGTTTTCTTCACTTTCTCTGGAACACGCACTTTCTGTTTTGTGGTTTTTTTCACCATCTTTGGTTCTATCTCTTTCAGATAATTAGCAGGGGCATAGCCGTTCTCCTTTGCAGTTTGTCTCCTATGGCAATGACAAAAAAATCACGAATGAATATACTAAAAAGAATGAAAAAATTAAGACAAAAGTTAAATTTTACAACAAAAATTTAGCCTTTATTTATCTTACTTAAGTATCCATGCGATTTCAGTGACAATGAAACAATCAATTAACCATCTAACCAAACAGTCCATCTACAAATGGAGGATTTGACATACACATTGTACAATGCTCTACACTTTATTAATAATTTAGCAGACTATGAACTTGTTTATGAAACAGATATTGGTTTTACACACCTCACATTCCACCAGTCTTTGTTCGTCTTGGATAAGAGAAAGAACACCTAAGAAAAAGAATATTACTGTAACTATACATTGCCAGTGCCTGCTACTGAACGAGTTTGTTTATCATCTTATTTTAAAGACTGTTCAGTTGCACTCATTTCATATTCTCCTGAAACGTGTCATTATTTGCTCGCCCCCAATTCTCTAGTTAGGTTTTATTTCTCCCACTCCTACTTACATCTATATATATTGGATTGATTTATAAGTATTTTTATAACTCGCAGTAAATGAACATGATGATTTTTTATTCGTCGAGCCAAGGTCTCTTCAAAGGTGTTTGGCTGAAGTGGTTTCTCGAAAATGTAGCTGCAGACTATGGTCTGAATCTTATGTCGGGATATAGCAAAATGTCTACTGGATTTAAACAGCTGATTATACAAATCCTTACTGACACTAACAACAGAAGCAGAAGAGAGGAACCATATCTCCATCCTGCTTCCAAGACGCTTCTGCTGTTGTTATAAGCAAAACTGCCAGCAGCACAGTGCAGAAGGTTTGTGTCAATCACAGCGCGCATTCTTAGTCCTTATAAGGCTTTTGCCCCACAAGACTGAACTCTACTCTTGCTTTTGTTGTTTTAGTATACACCAAAACGCAGCTTCCATCGTTACTTCCAATTCTGCTCCTCTTGCTTCTGTTCTTAGTGTAGGCAAGGCGTAATAGTAGTATATGCAGCAGTTGTGGTAGATAAATCGGGATATCTGATGTACTCGTCTTTCTTCTAGTTCTTCTTTTGTTAATGCTCAGTTCTCTTCTTCTCCTATTACTCAACGCCCCACCCCCTTGAGAATTTCCCTCAAAACATATATACGGAATTTGTAGCTCATGAGGTCGAACCGAAAGAATATAAATTAACACCAACTGAGTTTGAGATTAAACTGCACGCACCTCTCCCTTCTTCATGGTGATCCCCTGTCCAGTGTAAGCATAAAGGGCCTTCACTTGTGCTACCTTCACTTCCTGCACCACTTCCTTCACCACCTCTCTTTCTACAGTCTCCTCATACTCCTCCTCTGTATCAACCTCCACCTCTTCTTCAAACGCCTCAAATTTTTTCTGTGTCGCTGGCACCAGTGCACCTTTGTTTGCCTCACCCATTAGCTTGCTTTGCTCCCTTAATTTATCAATGGCTTCTTCAAATGTCTTTATCTCATCTTCCACATGGTTATGTCTTTGAAGTAAAGACTGCAAAAAAACCCACGAAAACAACTGTTTACCTTCTATGAAACAAAGGTCGTATTTTCCTACTAAATAGGAAAACTGCAGTTACTACCACACTACAAATACAGCATGATGCAATATCAATACTTTCCAACTGCCGAATGGCCTAGATAAGCTGTTTTCTTCTTCGGTTACAACGGTATAATCAGTTAAATCAACGCATCGCAATTTCAATGGCTGTAGGTACATAAGCACTTGTGGACTCTTGCAACAGAATCTTGCAAAATAGACCAAGCTATTTTGTAAACATTTCATAACATCAAATTGCTTTAGAATAAGTGGGAAAACCGAAAATGCGCTATTTACAACTTCCAATTGAGTTCAGCTCTCGAGTTGGTTCATCTTTAAAGGAATACGAATAAGAATCAATTAATTCCGTTGTTCCAATGAAAAGATTGCCGCTACTTATATTTCAAATGATGGGATGCCACTTAATAGCAGAAACTACCACATACCATGGCACTCTGTTCATCCCGGCCATAGTCCTCGCTGCATACAACAGACATCTTCTCTTTCATCCACGACTCAGCATCATTAGCATCTGAGTAATACTACAACGTCACAAGACAAAATGTTAACGGAAGTTTCGCTCTGCATCCGACATACACCCAACTTACTGTTGTGTCAGAGCAGCTCTCACATTCCCAGTATTCTACAAAAATGAGTAGCTTGTCTAAGTTGAAGTTACACACATATGCAATTGTGTTTTCTTGACATTCAAATCCGATCAAGAAGGTGGATTACTTTATTACATATATTACCGTGCCTAGTAAGACCAACTACAAAGTTACGCTGTCACAACCACAAAACGTCTTACAAAATTACAAAATCATCACAGACCTGCAATGACTGAGCAGCTTCCTTTAGTCTCTCTCTTCTAGTTTCTGATAGTTCGCGGAGTTTGATCCAGTTAGTCTGCAATTGCTTGATTTTCGCTTTTATTTCTTTAGAAGCAAAGTGGTGCCTGTCGATTAATGATTGTCCTTTGGCACACACTGCTTCGCAGTGAGTAAATCGGCCGCTCAGCTCTGCTACACGAGCCTTAAGGATAGAACAGCACATGGTCAAGAAACAATAGTCAACAATAGTCAAGAAATAAATGCAGTCTCTTAATAACTGTTACAGGACAGCTGGAATGTTATTACTGCAAGCTTTCAAAATTAATAAAGCTTCTTTGAGGTGTAATATCCTTAAAGTCCCTGTTTTATGGAACCTGTTTTAATAATCGTAATAATATCAAGAATGTCAATTGTTTGTACGAGTGCCATACAGTGCCATGTTCCATGGACAAGTAACCAGAGTGAATAGCTACTGTTGTACCTTCTTTCCAACGTAACGGTCTGTACCTTAGATATTATACGCATACATACAAAGGCTTAGAAAGTCTGTTACAGACTCATTCAAGGGGGGTTGAACACTGGCAGAGAAAATATGCCTGCTGAAGATAACTTACTACTATTAATTTACTTTTCTCTATACAGAATTTCTAATCTTCATGAACGCTACTAACAGTTATTATAGTATAAGCCCCCCAGTCAGCACCGCCCTGAGTGAGTCTGTCACACTGATTGATATACGTAGACTTCATAGTCACCTCGTGTTTCTGTTGTAGTCTCGTCAAACTAACGAGGTCCTTGCCGACATCTTTGGATGAGATGAGCTGTTCCACCTCCTTCACAAACACTTCTTCTTCCTCAACATCCTGGAAGAACCTGTGAAGCTTTAGTGAATCTTCCAGTCTTGCTCTCCTTTCTTTACCCAACTGAACCAGGGCCTGTTAAACCAATAACACTTGGAATGAATATATTTAAATTAACACATAGTTAGATTGTTTTCGAAAAGTATGACATTCAACATCCTGTTGCAAAGAAAACCATTAGATACTGGCACCCGCTTTTTACAAGTAGTCCGGGTTGTAATTTCTCTGCCCCCTTTGTATATATAGCACTTAACCAGGAAAGGGTCTCCCGAAGGAAACGATCTTGTTTGTTTCAAAAGTTGACTCAAATTCACAAGCTTTTTTTCGTGAAGAAGTGCTCAAAAGAATTTGAACTAGCTTTCTCGTGCAGTTAACTGAGTTCTGAGTGAATTTCGCGAGACCCTTTTCTCGTCAAAGCGTTGGTCTTCCTCACACAAAAACGTCTGACTGACCTCAACTTCCTGTTGTAGTGAGAAAAAAATTGAAATTTGTAAGAAACGCCAAGTGCAGTACGCTGTACAGTTGATTGGCTAAGTCTACACGACCTCTGACTACCATCCAAAGGTCCTGTTTTCAAACCCATTCAACTCGTGCAACAGTCTATCCGCATATAATTGTATTTGAGTCGTCATTGTCTTACGTCTGTTGCTACACAGCTTAATTAGTTTCTCTTTCTCGTTCTCGTTTGCAAAACTGTATGATTGGCAGCCCAGTCAAAATCTTTTTGAGTAGTAGGCAAGATGGCTTGAGTAGTAGGCAGATAAGGACGAAGGCCCTTGCCATCGAAGTCGTTATCTTGTATGTAACTGGATTGGAAGAACATTGACTGCTCACCGTTCAGGCGGCTCATTTTCCCACGCAATGTGCAAGGCGTTCCTCGGCCCCAGTTACCCCGCCGCTCTGAAATAT
>JANSTR010041118.1:0-13296 GCA_025434805.1 Antipathozoanthus remengesaui | reverse complement strand
GTGGGGGCTGGTTATTTGAAAAACACAAATTTGTTAAACACTGCAATAAATTCCCAGTGTTTCTAATGTAAACTCATCACTGTGTTTGCTGTTTTTCTCTGATATCCATCAGTTAAAATGGTTGATATGTTTCAAAAAAGTACTGCATAAAATAGACATTGGGGGTGGCATGGTACGAGATTCCAGGTTGGAACTAGCTGATCCTTCAGTCTGAATGAATCAACCATCTTAAAAGCTTCTGAGGTCTTTGACTATTTAAGTTTGGCTGTGTCGCATCATATAAGATTCAATACCAGTATTCCTTTACCCTTCGCCCTTGGCTTACTCTCTATTCTGATAAAGGCAAAAGTGAAGTTATCTTCATATAAAAGATACTCTCAAGTTCGACATCCTCTGGTGCTGCTTCAAACTTCTCCAACTCTAGTAAAGTGGGTTTGATTCCATCTGTTACCTGTAGCATAAAGCATGCAAAAACAGTAAAATGGAATTTGGTTTAGAGTACTTTTAAACAGTTTTAGATTTCTACATTGCTTGCAGGGTAGCAACTTTCTTGTTTCAATAGAATGATTTGTAAAATGCAAAACGGAATTGTCTGAAACATGTTCTCATGATATTTACTCCAGCAAAAATGAAGAAAATAGTCTAAATTTGGTTAATAAAATAGTCTAAAATTGGTTAACTACAAATTTGTGGTCCAAGCTGAGAAACCTTTAAAGAATTGTATGGTTTCAAGTCTCCCAATACAATGTTGCGAGACTTGACCAATGACTTAATGTACATGTACCAGTCAAAGGGTTGTGGAAGAAAAGGATTACCCAAAAATTAAGAAATTATTTAAAGATTCTTACAATAGCTGACATTGCCAAGGTCTTGTAGAGATATCCACCACGGTAACGATTGCTTTCAAACAGCATGAAATCTCCATCCTGGGTTAACTCTCCACCAATACTCCTGAGCAATTAAATACACTTACAAATAAGAATAATTTATAATAATGAAAACCAAAAAAAACATAGACAACAAATTACAGTTAGTACTACCTTGTAGCACACATATAAATTAATATTATTACTACACATAGATTAGCATATTACCATACATAAATTGGCACCATAGCAATACATAAATTAACATCATTACCATGCATACATTAGAATTATTGCCACACATGATGCATAAATCAGCATTATTGTAACAAAAACATAGTACCATTGACACATAATAAATAAGTGTCATTACCACACCTAATGGCATCTGCATCAAACAACTTCTGTGGAGGCTTTCTCTTCCTTTTCTTGTTCTTATCTGCATTTGGATCCTGAGATGTAATAACAAGCAACATATTTAGGGGTCAGATCCTGTTTTAAATTGAGAAAAGAACTTTTGTCCCGGTGGAAAAGTCACCCCCATAACTGAGCTACACTGCACAAGCCAACTTTTCCTACATGTCTTCCAAAGGATCATCGAACCATTAATTTTATTGGAGAAACACAGACTAACTAAATAAATAAATATTATCAATAAATAATTGTCACTACAATTATGTTACATAGTTCAACAACCACACTGCCGGGTAATGGTTCAAAATTGAGACATTTTGGCTGTTGTAAATCATCTTGTACACTATTCCAAAAGGATTTGAAAACAAGAAGTAGCTCACCTCCGCACTTCTGGCCATGCCCCTCATCTTGGTATAGTCTATACGTGGAATCATCTTGAGAGTCACCTACAGATTAAATAAAATAAAAAAGTCAGTTTCTAATGGGTTCGTTTATGCTCAAATATTTATCTAATAGATATAAAATAAATAATATATATAAGTATAAATATATAAAGAAACACAAATGTGAAAAGCACTTCACAAAATCTCGGGAGTAAATATGCATATAAATTATATACTTAATACTGACTGAAGCACATTTAGCATTGTATCTAGCTTTTTAATCCAACTAGCTCGCAGTACTTCAGCTTCGCTTCACGCTGACAAATGTGAGGTGGCTAAATTATCAGGGTAACCAAGAACGGATCTAGGAAGTTGAGAAAGAGGGGACTCAGAAAATCAGTCATAGGAAGAGGGGGGCCAAAATTTGCTTTTCAATGCTTATTTTGATTGTTTCCTCCTCTTTAAAATCTTGTCAAATTATGCTAAACCCCATCTCCTGGGGCTTATTCAATAGACAAATCCCCACTTATGCCCCATCTATGCCTCACCTTTCCCCACGGTGTGGGACAATCTCGTTAACTTATGTTTATTAATTGCCAAAGAGCCAGCCAAGCGAAGATGCAATGCTGGCAAGGCGGCAACATCATAGAGCCGTGTGAGGTTAAGGCAGGCAGAAAAAATCTCAAGTGATCCGGAGAGATGTAAGTAATGTAAGATTCATGATGTCATGCCAAGATGACGGATTTTGAATTAATCTTTCTGGTGATTTCGAAGGCTGGAATCTGAGAGTTTAATCCTCGTCAGACAAATGTTTCTCCATAAAGAAAATAATGTAAATCAGTATCTAAACAAAGGTAGGCAGTTAATTGAAATCGATCGTGTGTTTTTAAATTAAGTTACAATGCGACACAAAATGATTGGCGATTTTGTCTTTTGATGATCTTCACTGGATCTTGGGTCACTTCACCTGTTCTGACTGCGAATCATCGAGATATCTGCCTACAAAACTTTTATATAATGGTTTCTTGGAGTCTTGCTGAGTTTGAAAGAAGTTCATTACGATTTCACAAAGTATTCAATCGATTTTAAAGGAAATAAATGGAATTTTTTATATTCTTCAAAAATGCAAATAAAATCTCGATTTTGATGTTTCATCATCATCTCTAATCAATTTTCTTGCAAGAAAGGTCCATTCTCTTTCATATGTGCTTTTATTCAAGATATGTTTGATTACTTATTTTGGAGAAATTTGAGTTGTTTTGTATGCTGGGTCAATTTTAAAGGAAATGTTTGGCTTAGGTATAATTTTTTCAGAAAATGCGAAAACCCTATTATTTTAAATGTTCGAAAAAACCATTAACCATGTTTTATTGCATTGCTTGTTGGCACTTAGCGAGAGCTACACCTAGTATAAATGTGACTTCGGATACTCACTGCATCATACCAAACTTACCTGATTTCTAGCTGTGTTAACAAAATCAACTTGTGCAAGGTCATCTTTATAGATACCCCTCTTCAGCCGCACCCACTGCCTTGGTTTGACGGCAACAACCTCCTTCACCACCTTCAGCACATCTGTCATCTCCTTGATAGGTACCATCTGCTGTTGCCACTTGCCGAGACGAAGGGTGCCAAACCCCTCGATGGCCTGTATCACAATGTACCGGTATGATATATGAGATGTAATAAATCTGGTTATTTGTGGGTTTATATTGCATTATTACACATGTAGCATAATTCTCCAAAACTGAAATGTAAAATGGACCATGAGCAGAAGGAAATGGAATCTGTCAAATGTCAATTGAAGAGGATGCTATTAATTATTTGGGGTATGAGAAGATATCCAAGAGTGAAGACTATAGTACAACACAAGTCTGACTAATCAAGTAACAGTACCAGCACTGACATAACCTGTTGGCTCACAAATAAACAAACACTGGAGGAATGAGAACAAATGTTATGCAGCTTCAGCATTAAACAATGAAGGAGGGTACATGTAAGCAATGAAAGTTCAAATCTAAAATTTGTGTTGCAGACTACAATTTTGTACATTTTTCTTTTTCACATTTGAATCTGTGACTTTGATTTGCCCAGAACGTCAAGACTATCAAATTTAAAATAATACTGATGAAATGACAATAAGATAAACGGCTCGGAACAGAATGGAAACAGTGATTAATTAATAATAACATCTATGATACACTTGGAAACTGTTTTTCTGATTTACCGTTTTGACATGAGTTTGCTTAAATGCCTCAATGTAGATGTATCCCTTAAGCCCTTCCACTGCCACGGCAGACTTGATCTGCAGAGGATCATCAGTATACTGCTGTGCTATGGCTTTTCTCATGAGTCCAATGACAGTTGCTTTCTCTTCCCCTATCTTACACTTCACTGTCCACAGGTTGGGATCCTTCACGCCTGGCAGTAAGCTCTGCTGTTGGATCTCAGGCTGCAGCTGGTAACTGTCATATCTGAACAACATTTTTCTTATCAGCTTGAATTCATAGATTGCATGTCATCAGTCAAAGCCTTCAAAATTGCTGCAGTTGCTTGGCAATCAGCAAATCAAGTAAATTCACACCACAATTTGTTGAAACCCAAAGAAAAAACAGTTCCAATCATTTAACACTCAAACATTGAGAATCTAATCAGCAATCTTACTCACCTATCTGAGGTATCTGCATATTTCTTCTTATAATAAGCTTCCAAATCTTCCGCTCCACGGTTGCTGTAATGTTAATATTAGGTAATAATTTGTTGTTATAACTTACTACAAGTACATTTTGGATGTGATGGTTCAACAAATCCGTAAATCAATGCACGAGCTACATGTACATAAATGTACTTCCAACTAAGTTTACAGGAAAAGCTAACACTACTTGTCTGCAGAAAAACAAAGCAGTATTAAAATACTGATTACCTGTTGACTGTAATGTTTCTGGAAGGCCAGGAATCAACACTTTCAATCAAGTACTTTGAATGTTATTGCCACTGAACAAGTCTGAAGGTTATTTTAAAGTTATTATAATTATATACTATAAACTAGATCATATTTTGTTTTGTTGCACATACTGCATGAACAATATATTCATAAATACTAATTATATATCATTCTTTATCAGGGTTTTCAATAAGAAATATAGTAGGTGGCAAAAGTTATGGAGTAGGTGGATAACAGACAATGAGTGCCATAGTGCAATCTTAGATAACCTTCAGTTTTCAACAGTTCTTTAATTAAAGTAGGCAGCGAATTCAAGTGGAGTAACTGGTGAAAATCGCCAGCCACCAGCTCTTATTGAAAACCCTGAGCACTTTATACTGCAAATTCAAGCATGAACGACTGAAATGAAATATTTTATTACAAAACAAACTTGCTGTTCACAAAACTCCTACATAAATGTACTGTATCAACTTTTCTCAAAACATACCTCAACATATGGTGAAGTCTTCTGGCACCCTAAGGAGTCATCAGAAGAATAAATTATTAAATAACAAAACTAATATGTCTATTAAGGTGTTAATAGGTTTAGAGTATACTGTACTTACAAGGCTTCTGATTGGGTGCAAAAAATAAGACAAATTATGCTGCATTTTTAAACCATCTTATGCAGCAAAAAAGGACAATTGTGCAATTTTTCTTTAGCCAATTTACATTGTTTTATGGGGTCTCAGAGGAGGAAAATCATTTTTTCCTGTCCAACAGGCATTTACAGCATAGAGGAACAACAATAATATTCAAAATATCACTAAATATTTTGTTAGTTCATTTGATAATGTATTAACTCAATAGACAATATGAGATAACTCACGACAAATATGAACATTCTCTATTTGTGTCACTATATGCAGTTCAACACTCTTCTAGCGTTTGCTATTTCCCACGATCCTTTCTCTGCAAATTCCATTTTTGAACAACCCCTTCAAAGTGCTTGTCTACCACAAACATTCAAA
Source organism: Antipathozoanthus remengesaui (assembly GCA_025434805.1). Classification (NCBI taxonomy): domain Eukaryota; kingdom Metazoa; phylum Cnidaria; class Anthozoa; order Zoantharia; family Parazoanthidae; genus Antipathozoanthus; species Antipathozoanthus remengesaui. The sequence continues at coordinate 7,679 of JANSTR010041118.1, read as the reverse complement.
GATGGTCAATCATAATGTTATAAAATACAAGAACAGAAACACATATTTGACTATCATCCATGTGAAATGACATATGCCAATTTGGGATAATTCCTTGCCCTATCGTTTGCAGTTTTACTATATGGCCGATGAATTTCGCGTGCTCTGATTGGTTAAATCGAGGTCCATAAGTTCCGGTATTCGGCCCTGCATATTCGGCCGTCCGTATTGGCCCTGAACTTTGTTTGGTTTTGCCGTAATTTCATATTCATTGATTGTTTTCTCACAATTCCGGCAAGAATACCAGAGGGCTATATAATAAACATCTTATTAACCTAGTTTGCTTGTTCCGTACCGTAATTTACGTGCCCTTGTTTTTTCATGGACCTCGAGCCGCGCTTTCAGTCCATAAGAAAAACTCAGGCACGTAAATTATGGCACGGACCTCGCACTAGGTTAATAAGAGTATAGTATGCATACAGTATATACAAAAACGAAAAATGGAGATATAATTTTTTTATGATCCAGTAAATGTTCTTTTCCTTTTGTCTGTTATTCTTTCTCAAACCTGCTACATTTCTTTCAGGTTAACTCCATGGATTAAAGGCCATGCATTTTGCGCAGCTGGTAAACATGCAAGTATGTTAATGGTTTCCATTCCATTCAACATCAATTTGTTTTGCAGTAATACTGTACATTGTTAAATTGGCAAATTAAGTAATTTTCAACTGTTATTCAATGAGGCAGCTTCCTATAAGAGCTGTTACACTCATTGAAAATAATGCAGAATCGAATAACAGTGTGTTGACGTACAATGGAATTAAAGCGATGAAACGTATATGCTGAAGATGGAGCCTTGTTTCCGAAAACATTTCTTCGTTTAACTAGTTCAAACAGAATAATTATATTCGTGATGTTTTTTTAATAAATCAACACATAATTTCATGAAAACAGTTATTAAAACTATGAAACGGGAGCAGTTCTTTTCATATTTGACAGGCAGGTGTCTGCCAAGTGTAGTGCACATTCAAGTTGAGTTCTTTTTATATTTGTCACAATAATCAATAAAACATTCTGGCTTTAGTTAGTCTCTGTTTTCTTATTAGTTACCATTGCTATAAGGCTAAATTATTTAATACATGTAATAACAGTAATATAACTTGGTACTCATATTACAAATAGCATGGCCCTCTAAAACGTAAATATATTTCAAACATTTTAAATAAATGGGTAATTAAATTGTAACTTATTTCTACCCAAACTCAAGATATCTCTAAACAACTCTTTTTGTCTCTAACAGAAGCAGCTCAGATTTTCAAGACCTTGGAAGTTCAGGTACTGACATTTTAAATTGTACCAGCATTTTATGTAATTTTTGATGAGAACAATAAATAGTGTAGCAATTAGGAGTTTATTTCTGTTATGTGTGTTAAGGATCTGACTCTTCACTCTTCAAAATTGATTGATAAAGCTTATACATTTCAGTTGAGAGACTCAGTTCAATAGTGTTTGTATGGCAATGGCTTTCAGATGTTTGTGAATTACTGAAGGGCATCTTCTGAAGGAGTGAATGAACATGCAAATTGAATTCTTAATGCTCTAAATTAAAATAATTTATCAAATTGTCAGCCACGTTGTAGACATGCGTTCTCACCATAGAACAATTTGAGGTGACCACGCTGAACTCGTGTACACTTACAATGTAAATTAAAATACCTTGTAAATGGCTTTCTTGTTGCAAGATAGATAGATAGTGGTTGACTTTTATCTCGATGGCAGCCCTAGGCTGAATTGCTGCCCAGGGTTTTACAATATTGTTGGGGGACTTTAGTGTACATACTGCTTTTTATAGGCGCAATGGCAGCCACACAGTTTGCAATTTTTATTTAAGGCAAATGCCCCCTGCGACCAGACTACAACACCGGGTCAAAACCCTACTCCTCTTGTCGAGAAGTGCATAGGTTCTTCTAAGTCCCCTGATAGAAGATCGAGAGACTAGACCAACAGCTTAACGTCCCTGTTTACAGACAGTGTGGCGAAAGAAGGTCCCAAAATAATTAAATCTTCGGCAAGGCCGGGGATTGAACACGAGACCTTGGATTGGCAGTCACAGATCTAACCGACTGAGCCAACCACATGTATGGGAAGAGTTTAGTTAGTTTTCCAAATTTGTTGTGCTGATCTCTTGAGCAACTCGCACTATATCTCTATATCGTACTATTGCAAAATGGCACTGCTAGCAGTGTTTTTCTACATCGACTGGGAAAGGAGGTACAACAGTAGCACTTTCTTATCCCAAACTAGAGTTCAGACAAATTTACAGCTGGGGAAAGGAGGTACTACTGGTGGGCAAAGGCTGTACAATGTACCCATGTACTGGCCTTAGGAAAAACACTGGCTAGATAACTAGAAAAATCTTGTTTTGCTCATCTGTGCAGTACACTATAATGCATGTTTTGACCTTCTCACGTTGATTGTTTGTGTTTTGCAAATTGAGATACTATTGTCATAAATGCAGAGAGAAAAGTTTCATAAAGGGCACACAATATTTACAAAAACCTGAGAATCCTGTCAATCTACTTTTGGGTAATACCTTATATCCCTTTTTTTGCACTCGGCCATCAAGAGCAGGTGACAATAGAGAAAATTGTTGTATCTAGAATCTAATGAGAGACAACGACTGAAGAAAAGCCGGACAGAATCAAGACAACTGAAGGTTTTATTTAGGATTTAGGAAGTTTGGATTCCTTACAAAAAATTTAGTTCAGAACTTGTCAAAACGAAATCATTGATTCTCAAAGTATAAATCTCGGGTATAGGGGACTGGGAAAATGTGTTGGAAGTTGTTGAGGAGCATGATGTCTTGGGTTCGATCTTCAGTTACATCAGCGCGTGTTTTGATTTCTTTCTCTCTGTTCCATGTGTAGCTTGAAACAGCTTCAAACATGCACCCTGCTAGAGTTAGGACAGCTAAGGTGATTTGCGGTCGGCGTCCGTTGATACCAGCTTTCATTGCTGACAGAATTACGTTTTAGAAAGAGAAACAAGTTTTATTTGCGCTGATATACTACTTACTTATGTTGCTGCTGACACATACACAGGATGTTCGTACCCCTGGCCAATCGATTTTGATCTATTTTCGATCGACAATAACGTGATTGTTTAAAATTCCGTAGCATTTACGTGACAATGCCAACCTGCTGTGTGTGATGGGAGAGACGTACTGGAATGCTGGGGACCAATCAAACGCCAGGGCTGCTTTTAACCGGGTGCGTGTTGGCGTAACTATTCGTAATTGAAGAACATGCCCATTGAGAAGTCACTGACAGCACCACCTGGCAAACCTTACAGATAGACTAACGGTTTTTTTGTCTTACAGTATTTCATACAACACATATTTTAATATTATCAGTATTTTTAGTATTGCTCAATATTATTTACTGTATATCAATATAAAAAATTATATAGAATTTTGGAGAAAAAAAGCATTTTGTTTGGAGCTACTGTATTCAGCGTTCAGTGTTGTATTTTAGCTTTACTAGTTCAATAAATGGAGAAACCTTTAGTTAAACTATTATTTTTACAGCAATTCCATTGATGTATTTTTCTAAGTACTAAAAATAATATGAATAATAAAACAGATAGGCTACAGATTAACAGATTGTTTCTAACTTAGTCAGGAGTACGCTAAAGTTGGAGCAATGCATTCTTAAATGTACTACTTTGTAATTTGACTCGGTCAGAGAGAACCATAAATACAGCAATAATTATGAGAAAGTCCTCATTTTGTACCATGTCGTGCATTGTCTTGTATGAATTGTAATTTAAGGTTCCCTCTTCAGGCGCACACTTTGGATTTCTATGCTCTCCATGGAATGGACATCTATGCTCAAGTCCTGGAACAGGAAAGCAACTGTAAAGAACTAGAAAAGTGAGTATATTGGATTTATGCTCTATTCATGTAAGATGTGCAGTACGACAATCCATTAGGTTTTTAACGACATTAATGAATAATGTATTTACAGTTCCAAGAAACTTGTGTACATTGTGAAGAGGTTTTTATGAGTCAAATGTCTTCTTTGTATCATTTTTTGCAAGTATTGGTGTGCCATTGCTTTTGTAACATAATCAGTTACTCTTTTAACTCTAACAATACTATATTGTCTTGATTACTTTAAAATTGATCAGCAAGTAACCGTGATGAGCTCTTGTTCTTGTAGATTAGCAAAAGATCTCATCCAGATAACACAAATCAAATCTGAACCTTGGGTGGCGATGGCTCATTTCTGCAATCTGACCAACAGAAAACCAAGAGCAGTTTACTTTGCTCAGAAGGTGAGTTGCTGTTTTTTGTTTCCAATTCCAGCAAACTAAGCGGCTAAGAATCCATAAAGAAGTTATATAGATATTACAATTCATTATTTAACAGTCAGGCTTCTTAGTATAATTAACTTTTCAGTATCTTTACTTGACAACTTTTTTTCAACATGCGATTGAATTTAGACTGTTTCAAAGACTATATAGAATGCTGGCTGTGAGTTTTTGCACCTTCTCGAGTATTTCTGAGATTGTTCCATTTTATAAGATAATGAAGGCGTTCCACTGGTACTAGTATATTTTGCATGTTATTATCATAAGATAATGGAGGCGTTCCACTGGTACTAGTATATTTTGCATGTTATTATCATAAGATAATGAAGCCGTTCCACTGGTACTAGTATATTTTGCATGTTATTATCATAAGATAATGAAGGCGTTCCACTGGTACTAATATATTTTGCATGTTATTCACCCCATGTGTTTATGTGCAGCTACTTGTATGTGCCTTGTTAAATCTAAATATATTCCGTTCAACAGTTGCATCTACACAATGTTTGCACATCAGCTCTCGTGAATGTGTGAACAGTTTTTAGTATTTAGTTGTCAGTGTATAATAAAATCAACCAAGGGTTGGCAAAACAATTTTTAGTGTGTTAGCCCTTCGTCGGCACTAACTAACTAAAGAACAAACTTTGGGGTTAGGACACAGTAACATTCCTGAAGACAGTCAGAAAATGCTCAGTCTCTTGGTGATCTGAGTGAATTCCATAACTCAATTCAAATCCATTTGATCCATTAAACAGATCTTTTTTTATGCCAACCATGATTTAGTCAAAGGACGAAGGTCGCTACAAACACTGCCAGTAAAAAAGTGATCGTAAAATTACATCATAAAAAACTAACTTTGGGGTTAGGACACAGCAACATTCAGACAGTCAGAAAGTGAACAGCAAATGATTGGTCCAATGAGAAACCTTCACGCCAAAGGAGATCATGTGCAAACAATCCAATAGTTTGCTGTCCAATATAATACTGTTCATTATCATCAAACAACATGACTGCAATGCAGACATATGATTGATAGGATATCACTGAAGTATAATAATATACACTTATTGGATCAGCATGTGACTGCAATGTAGACATATGATTGGTAGGATATCACTGAGGTATATTAATATACACTTATTGGATCGGCACGTGACTGCAATGTAGACATATGATTGGTAGGATATCACTGAGGTTAATAATAACATGTTATACTGTGCACTCACCATCACAGGCACACACCATTGATAGTCAAAATGTTCAAGCTTTAGTTTTAAAAGGTAAGTCTATAGTTTGCCATTTGGCGAGACAAACAATTTTCATTACATTTTCTACTTTCTATTTCCATCTACCATCATCTCGACTTGAGACGTTCTTTTTCCTCTACAGTACCTTCTCGAACGTTTCTGGCTCTTTCGTTTTATCGTTCTGGTCCTCCAATTTTATCGACTATTATTCCTTGTTTTTATAATGTTCTGGCATGATATTTATTCTTTCACTCTTCTGAAATGATATGCAAGTAGTTTGAGAGAAGTAATACTTAGCCGGTGCATGTGTTTCTTTGTATTGTGACAGCTGGCTGTCATGTTACTGTTTGACAACCAATTCGCGAAGGAAGTGTTAGGCAATGGCTGCAGAAAATGTAGTTTACGTCTCTCAGTTGTTTTGTTGGTCCTACGGAGGACTTCCTCGAATAATTGTAAAAGAACTGGTCTTGAAAGGTGCCGAATAGAACTTGAAAATATTTGTTTTTGGTGTTGAAGGTGTCTGGGTCGTGATACTATAATGGAAACCGTTCTGATACAATGCAGGTGATATTCAGACTGTGAGTGTGACGGTTTTACAGCTGTTACATAAATAGTAATTAAGATTCTGTTTTCTTACCGTAGCTTCACTGTTACAGTCACTTGACAAGCAGCAGGAATCACTTCTACATTTTCGAGAGGCAGTCAAACTAGCACCTGGAAACTTTGAAGCTCAAAAAGGCAAGTACTGGAAAGCGAAATTGTTGTTAGATATTAGATTTTACAAAAGAACTTTTACAGACTCCTCAGTTTTTTCTATAATTTCTCAGAAGCCGGATAAAGTAATGTTGGTCCTTCAGTCATGACACTGAGTCATTTTCTATTCTTTTTAGGTCTGGTAGATTGTTATTTAGCAGCTCTACGGCATCGGGAGGCACTGGCTGTAGCCAAGAATTCCCAGAAGACCCTTGGCACTAATGCAAGAACACTGACTGTAAGATGTATTAACTTTACCATAGACATCTGAAATGCCTCCCATCACACCTCCCCGTCCCTCTTCCCGAAGGATAATCCTTATGTTTGACTAACCATCTTTCAACACACAGTTTGGAATGAGGTAGACGATTTTTCATATATTTAAAGATAGTTTAGCAATACCTTGCATGGTACATAGAGTTAGGGTTATCACTTGCTATAGCTACTTTCCCTGACTGAACTTTATGTGCAGAGCCAAATATTTTCAGATATTAAATCAAACAAGCATCTATCCCAGATGCTTGTCCTCAAACAAGATTCCATCCCCATAATTAAGACCCCCCCCCCCCTCTCCCATAATCGCAAGCCTAATTGACTGGTGAAGCTGACGGCAGTCGCCGCTCTGTTACAGCTGACGTTGTTGAAAAGGATTTCCTGATGTTTAAGTCTGACAATAGCCATAGGATGTGCAGCTGCTGCTCTCGCTTAACTGCACAATGATGGAGTAATAAGACAGGAAGTTAACTGCTGTATTTAATTCCTTTTTTGAAAGTTGCTTGCTTCTGTGATGCGGGACGAGTGCTATGATAAGGTAAGGATTGATGTTTGTGTGGTTCAGTGTTCAAATAGCATTCACCAAAACAATGTTACGAAGAGATATTTCATTTGGAAACCATCTGGCATTTTCGGAACGATTGAGATTATCACTGCAATGTTCCGGAGAGATATGTTTCATCAGTAGTTAGAAACTGAAAATCATCTGGTGTTCAGGATTCGAATTAGAGGGAAAAATTTCAAAATTCGAAAATTCGTGGGTTCGAAAAAGATATCGCTACAGCGTTTCACAGATATATCATTAGACACTGAAAACCATCTGATGTTGTGGGTTCGAATAAGATATCGCTAAAGCATTTCACAGAGATATTTCATTAGACAGTGAAAACCATACATATGGTGTTGTGGGTTCGAATAAGATATACCTACAGCGTTTCGCAGAGATATTTCATTAGATAGTGAAAACCATCTGGTGTTGTGTGTTCGAATAAGATATCGCTACAGCATTTCACAGATATATCATTAGACATTGAAAACCATCTGATGTTGTGGGTTCGA
>JANSTR010041117.1:5131-21775 GCA_025434805.1 Antipathozoanthus remengesaui | reverse complement strand
ACAAAGGACTAGAACTCAAAGTAGAAAAGAAGTGACACAGAAGGGGGACCGGAGAGGACTATTCATAGTTAAGCGGGACTAACAGGCCGGAGATGGGGATTAAGGAGAGAGTACGACCCTCCGGAGAAGAAAACTCATAAAGAAGGGGGAATAACAAAGGAGGAGAACTCACAGGCGAGGTGGACTCACAGAAGAGGAGCAGTCACAGAGTAGGGGACAACTCACAGGAGAGGAGAACTCAAAGAAGAATGGAACTGACACAAGAGGAGGCAGGGAGAGGAGAACTCATAATTGAACGGGACTCACAAAAGATGGGGATCCACAAAAGATGACGACTTATAGGAGTAAAGAAAAAAGAAAGTTTATAAGGAAGGAAATCACAAAGCAGAAGGACGCACAGAAAAGGAGGTCTCACAGTATATTAGAACTCACAGAAGAAAAAAACTCACACAGGAGGAAAAGGGGAGTGCACTCGAATTGGAGAACTCACAGGAGAGGGAAAAGCACAAGGCAGGGCGACTGACAGCAGAGAAGGTCGCACAGGGGAGAAGAACTCACATGAGAGGTGGACTCACAAAGGACATGGACTCAATGGCGGGGGTAACTCACAAGAGAGCAGGAATCACAATCGAGGGAAAATATAACTCATAGGACAAAAAACTAACTCAAGAGCACGAATCACAGATACGGACAACTCATATGCGAGAGGGATTCACTCAAGAAGGCGATATATTTACAACAGAGGAGGACTCACAGGGGAAAACAAATTACACGGGAGAGGACCTAACAAGAAACAGGGACCAACAGGAATGAGGAGTGTGGCTCACAGGCAAAGAGAACTCATAGCAGAGGAGAACTTACAAAAGGGAGGTGAAATCAGAGGAATGGTGATCTCAGAGGAGAGGAAACTCACATGAGAGGAGGACTCACAGGTGAGGGAAACTTATAGGCAAGTTTATCTCATAAAGGAAAGGAATCACGAGGCAGAAAGACTCATCGGAGAGTAAACTTACAAAATAAAAGAACTCACGCAAGAGGAGGAATTGCAGAAGAGGACAACGCACATGGGAGAGGGACTCAGACGAGAGCGAAATTCATAATAGGGGAGAACTTCCAGAGGCAGAGCAATTACATGGGAGAGGAACTCACAAGAGAGAGGAGCCCACAGGAAGGAAGAGTAGGACTTAAAGGCGATGACAAATCAAAGGAGAAAAGAACTAGGAATGGAGGAGGAATAGGCTGACAGGAATGAGAACACACAGGAGAAGAAAACTTACACAGGATTAGGAATTACAGAAGAGGAGAACTCACATGGGAAAAGCAATCACACGAGAGAGAACCTTTCCAAATAGCGGAACCCACAACAATGAGAAGTGGAGCTCACCGGCGAGGACGACTCACAGGAGAAGAGAACTTACAAGGGACTGGGAATCACAAGGGAGGAAGAATCACATGGCATTAGAACTCACAGGAAAAAAACTCACATACGAGGAAAAATAACAGGAGAGGACAACTCACAGGGAAGGATGATTCATACGAGTGGGTGCCTCACAACAAAGGAGGACCCACAGGCGAAAAGAGCTCACACGGGAGAGAAACTTACAAGAAAGGGGAGCCAGAGAAATGGGACTGGACTTACTAGACTGCAGGACTTACAGGAGAGCGGCACTCACAGAGGGGGACGATTCACAAGGGAGGAGGACTCACAAGAGATTAGAAATCACAAGAGAAAAAATCTTACACAAGAGGAGGAATCACAGGAGATGAACTCACACGGAAGGGTGACTCGCACAAGCGGTCGATTTACAAGGGAGGAACCACAGGAGAAGAGAACTCACACGGATGAGAACTTACTTGAGAAAGGGAACCATAAGAATGAGGAAAATGATACTCACATGCGAACAGAACTTACAGGAGATTAGAAATCACACAGTGATGGTGACCTCAGAGGAGAGGTGATCTCACAAGCAAGAAATTTTGCATAAGGGAAGTGTTGACAGGAAAGGAAGTTTATAGGCGAGGGTAGCTCGTAAGGCAGAAGGAATTACAAGGGAAGGAGGAATCACAAAGGATTAGAACACACCGCAGAAAAAACGCACACTAGAAGACGAATCACAGATGGTGACAACTCACAGAGAAGGGTGACTTGTACGAGAGGTCGAATTAAAAAAAGGAAGTCTCACAGAGTTGGAGGACTTACAGCATAGGAAAATTCACAAGTAACTCAGACTCACAGGAAAATGCCTCAAAAAATAGCAAGCTCATATAGTAGGAGGACTCACAGGGTATTACAATTCACAAGAGAAGAAAACTCACGCAGGAAGAGGACTCAAGGGAAAGGATAATTCATAGTTGAAAGAAACTCACAGGAGAGGGGGATTTACACGAGAGGGCGATTAAAAAGGGAAATGACTCAAAAGGGGGGACTAACATGGGAGGGGAAGAGAACTTGTAGGGGAGGAGCACTCACAAAAGACAAAGATTCACGCGGGTTGAAAACTCACAGGAAAGGAGGACTCGCAGAAAAGATAACTTACAGGAAACGAAGTCACTTGGAAAGGAGGATTCACAGATAAAGGCGACTACTCAAAGAAGAGGGGGAGACATAAAAGAGAAGTACTCACAGGGAATTAGAATTTAAAGAAAAAAAGAACTGACTCAGAAGGAGGATGGGTGAGGAAAATTCATAGTTGACTGGGATGAACAGAAGTTGGGGATCCACAAGAAAGGACGACTAACAGGAGGGGGAATTTCAAGGGAGGTTGACTCACAGGAGACGTGAACTCACACGGAAGAGAAACTCGCAAGAGAGGGGCATCCACCGGAATGAGGTATGGCACTCAGAGTGGAGGGGCAATCAGAGAAGAGGAGGACTCACAGGGGACGGGGACTAAGAGAGGAGGGGTCTCACAGAGGAGAAGGACTAACAGGATATTACAATTCACAGAAAATGAGCACTCACAGGAGAGGGGGACCCAAAGGAGGGGTGGACTCATAAACTAGCAGGTTTCACAGGGTATTAGAACTCAAAGGAGAAGTAAACTCACACAGGAAAAAGACTCAAGGGAGAGGAAAACGTATACTTAGGCAAAACTCGTAGAAGAAGGGGACTAACAGGAGAAAGGGACTCACATTGGAAAAGAAATCACGCGCGAGGGGAACTCATAAGAGAGCGGGACCCACAGGAATGAGGAGTAGGACTCATAGCGCTGCTGGAATCACAGAGAAGGACTCAAAGGGGAGGGGTCTCACAGAAGAGGAGAACGTACATCATAGAAGAATCACAAGAAACAAAAACTCCCAGGAAAGGGCGACTCGAAATAGAGGTAGACTCATTTAGTGGGAGGACTTACGCGATAATAGAACTCAAGAGAAAAGAAGACTTACACAGGAAGAGGACTCACGGGAGAGGAGCACATTTAGTTGAACAAAACTCACAGAATAGGGGGACCCAAAAGAATAGGAAACTCGCAAAGGAGGGGAATTCATAAAAAAGAGGAACCCACAGGAATGAAAAGTGGGACTCAGGAGAGGGGAAATCAATGAGCAAGAGGACTCACAAGAGAGGGAGAATCAAAGGCAAGGATTTCTCTAAGGGAAAAGGAATCACAGTGAAAGGGGACTCACATGGGAGAGGGACTCACAGGGATGGACTACTCACAGGGGACTGGGACTTGTAGAAGAGGGTAGCTCATAAGGCAGAAGGAATTACAAGTGAGGAGGATTCACAAAGGATTAAAACTCACAAGAGAAAGAACTCACACAAGAGGACAACTTACATGGAAAGGAGACTCCATGGAGGACTCACAGGAGAAAAGAACTCACACGGGAGGTATCTAACAGAGAAGGACTCGCTCGAGAGGGGGACTCACAAAAGAGGAGGACGAAAAGGAGAAGGGAAGTCATACGGTAAGGGGACTCACAACAGAGGGGCACCCACAACAATGAGAAGTGGGATTCATAAGTGACGAAAACTCGCACAGGGGACAAAAACTTAAAGGATCACAAAAAAGGAAACTGACAAGGCAGAGGGACAAAGAGGAGAGTGTGATTGACAGGAGATTACAACTAACAAGAGAACAGAACTCACACAGGAGGAGGAATCACAGCAGTCGACAACTCACAGGGAAGGAGGACTCACACGAGAGCGGAAGTCACAAGAGAGGACTTGCAGGAGTACTGAACCGACAGGAATGAGGAGTGAGACTGACAGCAGAGATGATCTCATAGCAGAGGAGAATTCACTAAGGAGATTTGAACAGAGAGGAAACTCACAGGAAATGGTGCCTCACAAGGAAGGGAGACTAACAGGACAGGGGCCGATTAAGAGGTGAAGTTGACTCAAATTGGAGAAATCACAGGACAGAAAAACCCGCAATTGAGGGGGACTTACAGGGTAGGGGAAATCAAAGTCGAGGTATCAGAGGGGACTCACAGGGCAAACAGATTCACAGGGAAGAAGTTAACGCAGAAAAGAACTCACATGAGAGGAGGGCTCCCAAGGGAGTGGGACTCATAGGAGAGGTTAACTCATAAAGCTGGAGGAATGACAGGGAAGGACTCACAGGTGATTAAAACTAATAGGAGAAAAGAGCTCACACACGAGGACAACTCGCAAGGGAGGGAACTCATACGATAGTGGGACTGGCAAGAGAGCAGGAGTCACAGGAGAAGAGAATTCGCACGGGTGGGGAACTCACAAGAGAGGGGGCCCAACAGAATAAGTAGTGAGGCTCACTGGGGAGGAAAACGCAGAATGATACCTCACACAGGGGAGGTGAGCTCGGAAAAAAGGTAATCTTACAGGAGAGGAAACTACCAGAAAAGGGGAACTTACAGGAGAGCAGTACTCACAGGGAAGAATGTCTCACCGGAATCGAGGACTCACAGTACAGGGGGACTCACATTAGAAGGTGCCAGAACGGAGAGGGGGACTCATAAATGAAGAGGCATCACAAAATGTTAGAACTCAAAGAAGAAAAGACAGGAGGAGGACGGAACTCATAGTTGAACGAAAAGCACAGTATATGAGTATCCACAAGAGAGGATGACTCACAGGAGAAGCGAACTCACAAGGGAGGAGGACTCACACGGAATTACAACTTACAAGAGAGAACAACTCACAAGGAAGGGGAGAAGGACTCGCGGGAGTTAGGGACTCACAACAGAAAATGAATCAGAGGAAAAAGATCTCATACGGGAGGAGAACTAGAGGGCGACCCACAGGAATGAGGAGTGGGACTTGGAAGATAGGGGCAATCACAGAGGAGAAGATCTCACACAGGAAAAAGCCTCACAGGATACGACAACTCAAAGGAAACAATGAGAGAGCAAATGAAAGGAGAGACGAACTCGTAAAGGGAAGGACGCACAAGGAAACTCATAGGAAAGAGTGACGCAAAGCGGAGGCGGACTCATAAATGAGGAAGATTCACAGGGGCTTAGAATGCAAAGGAGAAACAAAGTTGACAGAGAAGTACAGGAGATGAGAACTAATAGTTGAGCTGGACTCATAAGAAATGGTGATCCACAGGAAAGGACGACTGTCAGGAGAAGAGAACTCACAAAGGAGGGTCATTCACAAGGAGGAGAACTCACAGGGTATTAGAACTCTCACGAGTAAGAGGAATCGCATTAGAGATTAACTCACAGGGGAGAGGGACTCACACGAGAGAGGGACTTGCAAGGGAGGTAGGCGCACAAGAAAGGGTGACCCACAGCAATGAGAACTATGACTCACAGCTGACGAGGGGAAAATTTAAAAGAAGGATATCTCACAAAAAAGGAAACTCACAGAAGAGGGGAACAAATAGAAGAGTGGGAATCACAGGAGATGGAGATTCTCAGAGAGGGAGGACTAACTGGGGATAGGGACTCGCAGTGAAGAAGTACTCACAGACATGGAGAATTCAAAGGGGATGGGAACTCACAGAGAGAAGGACTCACAGGAATGAAGAGTGGGACTGAAGTAAGAGAGAATCACAGAGCAGGGGGACTCACAAAGAAACAGGAGCACTCACAAGAAACGAAGACTCACAGGAGAGGACGTCTCAAAGGGGAGAACTCACATGAGAGGAGCAACCACAAGGTAGGAGGACTCAGAGAAGGAGGACCCAAAACGCAGGAGGTCAAGCGAAAGAGGAAAACTAACATAAGAGGAGGACGGGTAGTAGTTTAGAACTCGTAGGAGAAATGAGCTCACACAGGAGCAGGAATCACAGAAGAGGACAACTCACAGGGGAAGGATACTCACAAAAGATAGGGACTCACAAGAAAGGAGGACTCACAGGAGAAGAGCAGTAACACAGGAGGGTAACTCACAGGAAAGGGGTACCCACAGAAATGAGGAGTGGGACTCACAGGGGAGGAAAACTCATACGAGAGGAGAACTCAAAGAAGAGGTAATCTCAAACAAGAGGAAGCTCAAAGAAAAGGCGGCCTCACGAGGGACGATGGCCAACATTACAGGGGCAGAATAAGAGGGTAAGTTGACTCAAATTGGAAAAATCACAGGACAGAAGAAGCCAAAAGGCAAAAGGACACACAGGGGAAGGGGACTCATGGGGAAGAAGGAATCACAGAGGAGGACTCACAGGAGAGGAGGTCACGCAGAAGAGAAGTCACACTCATAGTAGAAGGGGATTTATAGGAGAGGGCAACTAATAAGAGAGGAGGGTGGGGGGACTCACAGGGGATTAGAATTCACAGAAGAAAAAAAATCACACAAGAGCAGTAATGGCATCACAAGGGAGGTTGACTCACAAAAGTGAACTCACACGGAAGGAAAACTCGAAAAAGAGACGGACCCAGAGAAATGAGGAGTGGGACTCACAGGGGAGAAGGAAAAACAGAGGACTCACAGGGGAGAGGGACTCAGAGAGGAGGGGTCTCACAAAGGAGGTGGACATACAAGAATATAGAATTTATAGGGAGCGAGGGAGGAATCATGAAAGACGAGGTCTCACATGGTATTAGAACTCACAGGAGAAGAAAACGCAAACAGGAAGAGTACTTATAGTTGAGCAAAACGTACAGGAAAGGGTGGCTCACAGAAGAAGAAGACTCACGCGAGAGGGGAACTCACAAGATAGGGGGACCAACATGGTAGGAGGAATGAGGAGTGTGACTTACAGACAAGGGGGAATCACAAGTGAGGAAGACTAACAGGGAACGTTGTCTCACAGAGTAAGAGGACTTTAAGGAGAGGAGAACTCACAGAAAACAAGGACTAACAAGAGAGGGTAACAAAAAGGAGAGGTAGACTCATAAAAAGAAGAGGACTCACAGGGTATTAAACACAAAAGAGGAGAAACCTCACAAGAGAGGAGACTCACGGGAGAGGAGAAATCATAATTAAGAAAAAGAAACAGGAGAGGGGGTCTCACAAGACAGGGACACCCACAGGGAAGGGGTCTCACAGGGGTGAAGGTTTCACAGAAGTGAACTTACATGAGACGAGAACTCACACGGAAGTGGGACTCATAGGAGATAGTAACTCGCAATGGAGGAGGAAGCACAAGGGAGGAAGACTCACATTGGATTAGAAATCAAAGGAGAAAAGAACTTTTACAAACGGAGGAAAAAAAGAGGAGGACAACTTACATCGCAGGAAGACTTACATGAAAGGGATATTCACAAGAGGGTGGCACTTACAAAAGTGGATGACTCACAAGGAAAAAGAACACACATGAGAGGGCACCTCACAAGAGGGAGGGACCCACAGGAATGAGGAGAACGACTCAAAAGAGGAAGAACCACAGGGTATTAGAACTCACAGGAGCAAAACTGACACAGGAAGATGACTCGCGGGAGAGGAGAACTCATAGTTGAGCAAAGTTTAAAGCAGAGGGGGACTCACATGTGATTGGGCGATTCAAAGGAGGAGTCGACTCAAATTGCAGAACTCACAGAAGAGGACTGACTGGGAAGGGGGACTCATAGGCGAGTATAACTCGTAATGGAGGAGGAATCACAAGGGAGGAGGACTCACAGGGGATTAGAACTCACAGGAGAAAAAGTCAAAGAAGAGGACAATTCACATGCCAGGACTCACAGGAAAGTCGCACTGATGTAAGAGGATAACTCATAATGGGAGAGTAATCACAGGGGATAAGGATTCACGAGGATTAAACTCACAGGACAAAAGATTTCACACAAGAGATCAAATAACACTAGAGGACAACTCACATGGAATGGAGACTCACACGAGAGGGGCCTCACAAGAGAGGAGGACTCACAGGAGAAGAGAACTTACACGAAAGGGCAACTCACAAATAAAGGGCACCCACAGGAATGAGGGGTGGCCCTCGCAGAGGAGAAGGACTCACAGGAGAGGCGGACTCAGAAGAGAGGAAGACTAACCGGAGAAGAGAGGAGAGGAGACTGACAGGAATGAGAAGTGAGACTCATTGGTGACGAGAGCTCACGCAATGCAGGTAAACACAGAGCAGGCAATATCTCACACAACAGGAAACTTACAAGGGAGGGGGACAAAGAGGAGAGCAGGACTCACAGGAGAGGGAGACTCAAAGAAAAGGGGGACTCACAGGGGAGGGAGAATCATACGGGTGGTGTGCTCACGGACAAGAGGAATACACAGGTGACTTGTACTAACAGGGTAGAAGACTCACAGATGAGGAAAACGCACAGGGAAGGTGGACACATATAAGAGGACGTTGCACAGGGGAGGGGGGATTCACAGAGGAGAGAAACTCATAGGAGAGGGTAAAACATAAGGAAGAGTAATCACAAGTGATTAGAGCTCGGAAAAGAAAAGCAGTCACACAAGAGGAGCAATCACAGGAGTTCACAACTCACAAGCGTCTGGGACTCATACGAGACGGGGACTCACAAGAGAAGAAGACACTCAGGAGAAAATAACTCACAAGACAGGTAAACTCACAAGACAGGGGGGCCACAGGAATGAGGAGTGTGACTCAGGGGAGGGGGAATCACAGAAGAGAAGAACTCCTAGGGCAGGGGGAGGTCTCACAGGATAGGAGAACTCACATGAGAGGAGTTATAGCAGGAGAGAGTAACTCATAAGGGAGGAGGAATCACCAGAAAGGAAAACTTTTAGGAGATTAGAACTCACAGGAGAAAAAGAACGCACACAAGACGAGCAGTCACAAGAAAGTACAACTCACAAGGATAGGGACTCAAACAAGAAGGAGAATCACAGGAGAAGAGAACTCGCACGGGAGGGGAACTAAGAAGAATGGGGGCCCAACAGACTAAAGTGTAAGACTTACAGGCGCGAAGAACACTTACGAGAGGATACCTCACACAGGTGAACTCGGAGGGAAAGTAATCTTACAGGATAGGAAACTCACAAATTCACAGGGGAGAGATACACACAGGAGAGAAGTATTCACAGAGGAGGAGGACTCACAGGAAACAAGGACTCACAGTACAGGGGGACTCACAGGAGAGGGCGAATCAACGGAGAGGAGGACTCATAAATTGGGAGGAATTACAAAGAGTTACAACTCAAAGTAGAAAAGATCTGACACAGGAGGAGGAATGGAAGCAGAACTCATATTGAACTGGGCGCTCGGAAAACGGGATCTACAAGGCAGTATGACTCGCATGCAGGAGAAGTGAACTCACAAGGGAGGGGGAGACCCAAAGGAGGAGGACTCATGGCGGACAGCTCACAGGAGGACTAACAGGAGAAGAGAACTCGTACCTATGGGGGACTTACAGGAATGAGAAGTGGTACTCACAGTGGAAGAGTACCCACAAAAGGAAGGTAAATTCAGAGAAGAGAATATCTCACAGAAGAAAAAATTCACAAGGTAGTGGGCCTCACAGGAGAGAAAGAATTTCAGAGAAGAGGGGCTCACAGGGGAGGGGGACTCACAGTGGAGGAGTACTCACAGGCAAGGAAAATTCACAGGGAACAAAAACTCGGAAGGGAGGAGCGAGAAGGGGCAATTGTTACTGTTGAAGAGGTCAGAAATAAGAAGAGGACTCACAAGGGAGGATGATTCATAAGAGAGGGCAGCTCATATGGGCAGAGAAATCGAAAAGGATTAGACTTTACAGGAGAAAAGAAGTCGCACATATGAGGAATCACAGGAAAGGACAATTCACAAGGGAGGAGGACTCGCACGAGAGGGGACACGCAACAGAGGAAGACTCACAGGAGAAGAGAACTAATATGAGAGGAGAAATCACAAAAAATGGGACCCGCACGAATGAGGAGTGGGGCGCAGGGGAGGAGGAATCACAAAGTAGCAGAACTCACAGGAGAAAAGGAATTACAAGAAACAAGCACTCATGGGGGAGGAGGTCTGACAAGGGAGGCGAACTCGCATGAGAGGAAAAATCTCCGGAAAGGGTAATTCATAAGGGGAGGAAAAATTACAAGAGAGTAGGACTCACAGAGGAATAAAACTCACAGGAGAAAATAACTCAGACAGGAGGAGCAATCACAGGAGTGGACACCTCACAGGGTGTGGGGGCCTCGTACGAGAGGGGCACTCACAAGTGAGGAGGACTCACAGGAGAAGGAAACCGACAGGAATGAGGAGTGGGACTCACAGCAGAGGAGAACTCATAGGAAAGGAGAATTCACGAAGAGAAGAGAGATGATCTCACAGTAAAGGAAACTGACAGAAAATAGGGTCTCACATTGGAGGGGAACTGACAGGACGGAGGCGGATTATAGTTATAGAAATCAAAAGACAGAGGAACCCACAAAGCAAGAGGACTCAGACTGGAGGGGGAAGCACAAGAGAAAAGTACTCAAAGGGGTGGAGGACTCACAAGGAAGGAGGTCGCACAAAAAAGGAGAACTCGCAAGAGAGGAGGACTCATGGTAAAAAGGGGAACGCGACTCAAATTT
Organism: Antipathozoanthus remengesaui; assembly: GCA_025434805.1. NCBI lineage: Eukaryota > Metazoa > Cnidaria > Anthozoa > Zoantharia > Parazoanthidae > Antipathozoanthus > Antipathozoanthus remengesaui. The sequence continues at coordinate 10,926 of JANSTR010041117.1, read as the reverse complement.
GAGAAATCACAGGAAAGGGAAATCCACAATTCAAGAGCATTTACAGGGGAGGGAGAATTACAGGAGATAACTACTCTCAGGGGAGGAGGTATCACAGGGGCAGGGGACCCACAGGCAAAGGCGACTCACAAGGGAAGGGAACTCACAGAGAGGACTCACAGTGAAATAGGTTACACAGAAGAGGAGAACTCGCACGAGAGGAGGTCTCACAGGAAAAGGGGACCAAGCTTAACTCAAAGAGGTGTAGGAATGACAAGACAGGATGATTTAAAGCAGATGAAAACTTTCAGGAGAAAAGAGCTTGCACAAGAGGAGCAATGACAGGAGAGGATATCTCACAGCGGAGGGAGAGTCACGCGAGAGGGGGACTCAAATGAGAGGATAAATCACAGGAGAGGAGGACTCACAGGAAAATAGATCTCGCACGGGAGGGGAACTCACAAGGGAGAGAAGGGACAAACGGGAAGAACGAGTCACACTCACAGGCAAGGAGAACTTATAGGAGATGATACCTCACACAGGGAAGATGAACTCGGAGGAGAGGTGAACTCACAATAGAGGAAACTCACAAAGAAGGGGACTCACAGGGAATGGGGACTCAAAGGGGAGGAGTATTCACAGGGGAGGAGGACTCATAGGAAATGAAGACTCACTGTACAGGGAGACAGGAGAGGGCGACTCAACGGAGAGGAAACTCATAAAAAAGAGGGAATCACAAAGGATTAGAACTCGAAGTAGAAAGGAACTGACACAGAAAGAGGACGGGAGAGGAGAATTTAAAAAGGAGGGAAATAACAAGCGAGAAGAACTAACAAACGAGGTGGACTCACAAAGCAGGATAAACCACCGAGTAGGAGGACTCACAGGAGAGGTGAAATCAATGGAAAACAAAACATAGAAGGATTCCAGGAGAGAACTCACAAGGGATGGGGATTCACAAGAGAACAACTCACAGGAGAAGAGAAAGAAGAGAACTCACAACGGAGGGGAAATCACAAAGAAGGAAGACTTACATAGGAGGACGACTCACAAAGTATTAGAACTTACAAAAGAAAAAAACTCACACAGGAAGAACAATTACAGGAGAGAACAATTCACAAGGGAGGGGGACTCGTACAAGAGGGGGACTCAAAAGGGGACAACTCACAGGAGAAGGGCAGTCACACGGGAGGGGAACGCACAGGAGAGGGGGACCCACAGGAATGATAAGTGATACTGATAGGCAAGAAGACCATTTAGAATCGAATAACTCACATAGGGGAGGTGAACGCATAGGAGAAGTGGTTTCACAGGAGAAGAAACTCACATGAGAGGAGGACTCACAGGGGAGAGGGACCCACAGACAAAAATAACTAAAAAGAGAGGAGGAATCACAAGGGAAGATGATTCAAAGGGGATTAAAACTCACAGGTGAAAGAACTCACAAAGAAGAATGAATTGCAGGAGAGGATAATTCATTGGGAACGGATACTCACACGAGAGGGGAGCTCACAAGAGATGAGGACTTACGGGAGAAGAGCACTCAAACGGGAAAAAACTAACAGGAACGGGAGACCCACAGGAACGAGGAGGACTCGTAGGATAAAAGAATCACACAGGAGAGGTGGATGTAGAGGAGGGGTGATCACACAGGAGAGGAACTCGCACAAGAGGATGATTCACAGGGGAGAGGGACTCATACGCTGGGGCAACTCATTAGGGAGGAGGAATCACAAGCAAGGAGGACTCACAGGGGATTAGAACTCACACAAGAGGAGCAAATACAGGAAAGGAGAACTCAAAGGAGAAAAGAAATGACACGGGAGGAGGGCGGAAAGGAGAATTCATAGTTGAAGGGGACTCACGGGAGATGGGGGATCCACAAAACAGAAGAGGAGGAATCGCAGTGGATTACTACTCACACGAGAAGAGAACTTGCACAAGAGCAGGAATCACGGGAGACGACAACTCACAGAAGAATGGTACTGACGCGAAGGAGGGGATCACAAGAGAGGAGGAATCACAGGGACAGAGAACTCACAAGAGAGGGAAATCCACAGGAATAAGGAGTACTAGAACTCACAGGATAAAGGAAATCACAGAGGAGGAGGACTCACGGAGAAAGAGGATTCAAAGGAGAGGATAACTTACAAGAAACGAGAACTCACAGGAGAGGGCGAATAAAAGGTGAGATGGACTCATAAAGGGAAGAACTCACAGGAGAAGAAAACTCACACAGGAGGAAGATTCATGGGATAGGAAAACTAATAGGAAAGGTAAACTTACAAGCGAAAGGTCAATTAAAAGGAAAGTTGAATCAAATTAGAGAATTCGCACTAGGCAGGCTGACTTATAGGATAGGAGGTCTCGAAGGAGAGGAGAACTCAAATGAGAGGAGGACTCACAGGAGAGGTCTGACTCATAGGCGAGGAAAACTCTATAGGAGGACTTACAAAAGATTAGAACTTACAGGAGAAAAGAACTCACCCAAGCGGAGGAATCACAGAAGAGGACAATTCACGTGCGAAAGGGACTCACACAAGATGGGGATTCGCAAGAGTCGCACAGGGGAAAAGCAATCACACGGGAAATGACCTCCCAACAAAGAGGGCCCACAGGATTGAGGGGTTGGACTTACACGAGAGGGGTACTCATAATAGAAAAGAACTCACAGGGGATGAAAACTTACAAAAGAGGGACAACCACAGGAATGAGGATTGATACTCACAGGCGAGGAGAGCTCACAGGAGAGGGAAACATATACTGGGGAGGTGAATTCAGAGGAGAGGTCATCTCACAGGAGAGGAAACTCACATGAGAGAAGGACTCAGAAAGGAGGGGAACTCGTAGACAAGGGCAACTCATAAGGGAGGATGAATCACAAGGGAGGAGAATTCACAAGGGATTAGAACTCGCAGGAGAAAAAAATACTCATTCAAGCGGAGGAATCACAGAAGAGGACAATTCACATGCGAAAGGGACTTCACGAGAGGGGAATTCACAAGAGAGGAGGACTCACAGGGGAAGAGCAATCACACGGGAGAGGATCTCAAGAAAGAGGGACCCACAGAAATGAGAAGTGGGGCTCACACGCGAGGAGAACTCATAGGAGAAAGGAATTCGCACGGGATCAGAACTTACAGAAGAGGGAGAACCACCGGAACGAAAAGTGATATTCACGGGAGAGGAGAGCTCTTAGAAGAGGATAACGTACACAGGGGAGGTGAAGTCAAAGGAGAGGTGATCTCACAGGAGAGGAAACGCACATGAGAGGAGAACTCTTAGGGAGGATAACTCATAAGGGAGGAGGAATCACAAAGGAAGAGGGATCATCAGAGAGTAGGAATTACAGGGGATTAGAAATTACAGGAGAAAAAACTCACGCAAGAGGAGGAATTACAGAAGAGAATAACTCACATGTAGGAGAGGGATTCACACGAGAGGGCGATGCACAACAGAGGAGGACTCGCGGGGGAAGAGCAATAACATGGGAGAGCAACTCTCAAGACAGGTGCACCCACAGGCAGGAGGAGTGGGATTCACAGGACAGGACAACTCAGAAGAATATAACTCACAAGGGACGAGAAATTACAAAGAAGGAGGACTGACAGAGTAAAGAGATTAGAGTTCACAACAGAACAAAACTAACACAAGTAGAGGAATAACAGGGGATGGCAACTCACAGGAAAGGCCGACTCACACAAGAGGTTGACTCACAAGAAAGAACTACTCACAAAGAGAAAAAGAACTCACACAAGAGGGGAACTTGCAGGAGAGGGAGAACCACAACAATTAGGTGTGGGACTCACAGGGCAGGCGGACTCACAGAGAAACAGGAGGCAGGAGGAGTTACAGGGGATTAGAACTCACAGATAATAAAATCTCACACAGGATGAGGAATCACAGTAGAGGATAATTCACAGGAAAGGAAGCCTTTCAGGGAAGGAGAACTCACACGAGAAAAAACTCACAAAAGAGGAGGAATCACAGAAACAAACCTCACACGGAAGGGGGACTCACAGGAGAGGGGAACAAAAGAGGAAGATTTATAAAAAAGCAGGGCGGACACGGGAGGGCAAATTACAAATGAAGGGGACCCACAAGAATGAGGAGTGAGATTCACTGAAGAGTGGAAATTACAGAGGGCGAAAACTCACAGGAAGACTTTCAGGAGAGGAAAACTCACAGAAAACGATAACTCACAAGAGAGGGAGACACAAAAGAGCGAGGGATTCATAAAGAAGGCAGAAACACAGAGTATTAAAACTAACTGACACAGGAGCAGAACGGGAGAGAAAATCTCACAGCGAGATTCACAGGAGATGGAGACCTACAAGAAAGAACAACTCACAGGAGAAAAAAACTCGTAAAGGAGGGGAAAAACAAGGAGGGAGAACCCATATAGGAGAAGTCACAGAGCAGAACAACTCACCGGAGAAAGGTACTCAAACGTCAAGAGATCTGATACAAATAAAGCACGTGATAGGAGAACTCATAGGTGAGCGGGGCACGCAGGTGATAAGGTTTCACAAAGAACCAATTTACAGTAGGGGGAATCACAAGCAAGGGGGGCTTGCAGGGAATTAGAACTTACCGGAAAAAACAACTCACACAAGAGAAGGAATCACAAGAGAAAATACTTACAGGGCAGGGGTACTCACATGAAAAGGGGACTCGCAAGAGAGGATGATTCACAGGAGAAGAAAACTCACATGGGAGGGAAATTCAAAAGAGAGGAGGACCAACAAAAATAATTGGTGGGACTCACAGGGGAGGGTAATTGCAAAGGAGGAGGACGCACAAAACAGGGACAGCCACAGTGGAGGTGGACTCACAGAGGAGAAGAACTCGTAGAGTTATAGGGCTCACAGGAGAGGAGAAGGCAAAGGTGACTCAAAACGTAGGAGAAATTGTATAGTAGAGGACTCACAGGGTATTACAATTCACAGGAGAAGAAAACTCACAGATAAAGAGGACTCACGGAAAAGGAGAATCATAGATGCGCAAAACTCACAGGAAAGGAGGACTTACAAAAGTGGGCCAATTAAAAGGCGAGTTGACTCGGAGAGGGAGACTCACATGCCGGGAGATCTTACAGTGGATGGGAACTTACAAATCAGGAGTACTCACAGAGGAGGACGAGTCACAGAGTAGGATAGGTCTGACAGGATAGGAGAAATCAAAGAAGAAGACAACTGAAACATGAGAAGTACGGCAAGGGAAAATTCATAGGGGGTGGGCACCCATAAAAGAGGACGACTCACAGGAGAAGAAAAAGAAGAGAACTCGCAAGGGAGGGGAATCATTAAACAAGAAGACTTACACTGGATTAGAAATCACAAAAGAAAATAACTCACAAAAGAGGAGCAATTACAGAAGAGTACAACTCACAGTGGACGTGGACTCACACAATAGGAGGAATCACAGAAGGAGAGAACTTACACGCGGGGGAAACTCACAAGAGAGAGGGACCAACAGAATTAAGGAAAAACACTCACAGGCGAGGAAATCTCATAAGGGAGGATACTTCACACAGGGGAGGAGGAGAAAGACGAACCACAAGAATGAGACAGGCTGAACCACAGGAATGAGGAGTAATACTCATAGGCAGAGAAAACTCATAAAGAAGGAGGAGAACTTACAAATCAGAGGCGAACTCAGAGGAGACGTGATCTCATAGGAGAGGAAACCCACACGAGAGGAGGATCACGGGGGAGGAGAACTCATAGGTGAGGGTAACTCCAGAAGGAATCACAAGGGAGGAGGACTCACAGAGGATTAGAACTCACAGGAGAAAATAACTCGCACAAGAAGAG
>JANSTR010041006.1:0-13297 GCA_025434805.1 Antipathozoanthus remengesaui | reverse complement strand
GCATAAAACAGTGACGTGGCATGTGCTGATCAAGAACGGCAATCTTAAAACGCCCGACAGTTCTGCTCGTGAGCAGACAATTTTATTGCAAGACTGATTTCTTTTCGCGAGTCGGTTCAAACATTACAGAAAAAAATATACCAGGGGCGTAGCCAGGGGAGGGTTCAGGGGTTCCGGACCCCCCCCCCCCCTCTCCTATTTTTAACATCGATTTTATCCCAGCAAGAGTGTAATGGACTCTCGATTCCTGAAATTCTTCGTTTTGTTCTAGGCTTACAATGAGTACAGTGAACGTCACCGTTGTATCTATCTGCCAAAGTCTTGTACGTACGTAACGTAACGTAAGGATTTTAGTCTAACCGTTTTCGTTGGAACCCTCCCTCCTAGAAATTCTGGCTACGCCCCTGTATACAACTGTTATTGAGTACGTAAATGAGGGAGTAACCAGTAAGGTTTGGCCGCTCAGCATTGGAGAATCTGGATATTTGTACAGCACTGTAACTTATCCATTTGAACCACTATATCTGTTACTGAGTACCATCCGATCGCCACCATACCGATAAATGGTCAGATTCCGACATTGAAATGCAATGCGTCAACTTAAGTCCTGGAGCTGCGCTTCTTATACATCTTTTTAACTAAACCCGGCGCACATTTGACCGGAGGAAACTTCTTAAACCTCATGTTGGTTAAAGCAAAAATTATAATACAAAATTTCAACGCAGGAAGCTCGGGAATGTATCATTTTAAAGCTAATATATGGGTCTACAAGTGTCATATGTTGGCTGTGAGTTAGCGGTTTAATAACGCGGTACTGCGTTTTCCATACTAAAAAAGTGCCTGAAATGGCCACTTTTCAACACTAAAATGATAATATAAAATAAAAGCCTATCGGGCTGATTTTTGTACGAAACGAAGCTTTGTTGTTGGGGCTACACGGGCTATATTTTGACGGTCTAAAAAGTTTGCCTGTTTCGGCGCAAAATTCTAAGGTTTGACGGTGATTGTCACTAAAAGTGCCATTTTCTTTGTAAATTTGTTGCGGCGGCCTCCCAACACTACCTAATATCGTATGGGAAATGCCACGAGTTGCTTTTGTACTAAAATGGATTTTTGGTGTCCGGGAGTTGGGACCTTCGGCTTGGGAGAGGGGACAGGCTACTTTCTTTGATTTATCTCGATAATTTTTAAATCTTTTTGTGGCTCGAAAGGTTCTTCAATCAAGTTAAATAAGGACATTTTTGTTTGAAAGCATGATTTCACAGATGTGATTGTGGTTCAGTAGTTCTTCACTTTGTTCAGCAACTTTAATTTGAAACTGCGAGTTTTCGTCACGTTTGCGGTATGGTAGTCATTTATAGTTTAAATATGCTTTCGAATAGACACACACTCGGTGCCTGTGATGTATTACAATTGATTCGTCGCTGCTTACTTTAGCCAGTGGAAAATTCTAAGATGCATTCTTAAATTCTTCCCGAAAACGCACTAACTACATAACAAATACAATTGTTTTCAAAGAACTATTAAATCGAAGCAAACAAAAGAAGACTGTATTTGAGTATTATCGCAATTTTAAGATCTGTTGTTTGCTTTTGCATTTGTTTTAACCATGTTCGACATTATTACTATTAGCCAGTCCAACCTCAAACCACATACCATGAGACAATAACTTTTGATCACCTGCGACCATTGAAATAATTAATACTGCATGAAACAAAGGGTGTCTGGAAGACGGTTAGAATCACTTGCATCCACAAATATTACACAGTGAATTTGTTAAGTTTTCCATTTCCCTTGTTCTATCGTAGGTGTAGGATGAACAGATAACCGGTATTTATTGTGGAATGGCCTTGTCTTGTTACGGGTTAAACAGATAAAGTGAGCTGATAACCAAGTAAAATCGTTCAGAAACTAAAATCCGGACGTTCTAGTGTAGTTAGTGTAAACCCCGGGTGTAAACGAGGCCAATATGTCGGAAGTGTTGAGAGGGTTTAGAGGTGCGACAAATATGCTCTTCTTAACTTATCAGTAATGTACGTGGATCGGCATTGGAATTTGATTATTCTTCCATGCAACTCTACTTTCCCATATCACAGCTATTTTACATCTGTTTAATAATTCATCAACTAGATGCAATGTAAGTGTTGAAGTACAACCAATCCGACAAGAAATCAAATGGAACAGAAGTGCAATATTCTCAAATTAAACCATTAATGATTTCTCCAGCCCTGACTAGTACACTGTCACTGAAAGCTCAAACAAATAACTTCGCAGCAGAATAAATTGTTTGGTTTCGTTAAAATGGAAAAGTAAACTCAATTGAGAAGATTTAAAAGTTGGAAGTTTACAAACAAATATGAAGTTTAGGATAAATTCGCTTACCGCGGTCCGCCAACGTTAACTTCACAGAGGATTTGATTAAACATTTAGAAAAGCACAGCTTTTCATAGTACTTACACTACAAATCAACTACCAGTAACTTTAGAGGTTGAGACGATTGGTTTGAAGTGACACAAGTGAATGGAAAACCAGCCAAATTGATCACATTTCATTGGTGTTTTTGGTGTTAAAATACGTCAGTGGTCATTTGAAAAATATGAACGCTAGACAAACCGCTTTTGGGAAATTAAATTGCCTTACAGTTTGTTAAATAAATCTTGATCAACAGGTCGGTTGGATGCCAAAAACTAAGTTTCCAGATGATAAAAATTGATTGATGTTGGCGTGTTGCTTCACTCTTAACCCAAATAATTTAGACTCTTGTCTGACATTGTGCGAAATTCCTTTTTATCAATGGTTTTGTAGGTCCAAGGAGAAAAGAAAGGTAGTTAAGTGAAGGGTTTATTTCTTTTGGTGACAGCATAGTTCTCGTTTGTTTTTGTTTTGTTTTGTCTTTTTGGAAAATTTACTAGAGTACAATTGTAAGCAATAATGTTGTGAAAGTGGTGTTGAAAATAATAAAAATAACTGACTCTAGTTTTTAAATTAATAACATGTTCTATTTGACATTCAAAACGGTGCACGGTCATTACTTGGATAAGGCGTTCTATTCCAGGCTGTGAACACTTCAGTTATGAATCCTTAACTAGTAAACCGATAGTGTCATGTAAAATGTACCATCACTGTATGTTTGTAACTCATGTGTAGAAACTAAAGCCAAACATCAGTCGCCAGTGGTCCAGTCCAACCTTCCGGAACCATTTGTTTATTAAATCAGTCATTAGATGATGGCCTAGTTAGCAATCAATGTGGATCGAACGATTTGTACTTGCTATAATTCTATCTAATCTATTTTATTTAATCTATCTTTACTTTTCGGTTTTACAATCGCACTCAACTTGTCTGTCTCTGTTTAATGATTCATTAGAATACATGCAGTGTATTGTCTAAATCCTGCGGCTGAAAAGAAAGCACAACAGCCATGCAAAATCTCCATCCACCAGTATGCTATGTAAACGTTATCGGTTTTAAATAATAGATACAGACAGATATCTTTGACAGATAATACGATATATTTAAAAACTTTGTTAAAAGACCAAGTCTAAAACACAAAAACTCTCGAAAAGCTAGAAAGTTTCTGAGGGTAATGTCATTCACACCTTACATCAATTCCCACAGAAGATTATAATCAGTGTTCAACTACATTAACCCTTTCCGTCCTGACTTTTCAATTTAGTATTAGGTTTATCAAAATTGTCAACTTTCGAATTTCATGAAACACACAATGAAGTTTTGGAAAATCTACTTTTCCAGACAAACAAATGAATGGTCGCTTTATCGATTTATTTGAAACCGGGGTTTAGTAGGGAAAGGGTTAAAATCAACACTGAAACGATAACAGAAAAAATCAGGAGTTTGACTAAAGGTCGCAGTAGCGGGTTGGATTGTGTGGGTGCGGGTAGATGTGCGGGTCCAAAATATTTGTAAAATTATTTTTACTGCACTTTAACATGACTGCATTGAGCTTAAATTTATCCATTTTTCTTATTCAAGACTACGAACATCGCCACAATATCATAAATAATTTACAAAGGAAAGCCAAAGTTTAACGTTATAACATTAATTATATTTTTATAGACAAACACAGTTTGATATTTGATCTAGTATAAAGAGATATATACTCACATCAAACCGATGACTCTTCAAAAATCCATAGACCGCGTCTTTGACTTACTTGTTCGTACCTAGCTAGTACGCGGCTGCCCGGAATACAGGGACGCCGGAGCCTAATTTAAAGTGGGGGGAAGGGGGGGGGGGGCTAGAAAGGAAAATGAAACTTTACGATTGCCAAATAATATTTACGATTGCCGAATAATATTTTTCAAAGTCCATAAGAAAGTGAATCGTGCAAAAAAGTGGCTCCCGGCTCCTGCATGCCAGGAATTAATAGGAGCAGTCACCGTCGTCTCTCGGATTGAACACTGTGTTAAACCCATGCAAGGATACCAAACTTTCCTTGCATTTTGTAAAACTAAAAGAACAAAAGATCGCCAAAACTATTTAAACTAGATTCTTTAAACTATCGTAACTCACTGCGTTCTATAAGGAACAACTGAAATAAGACATTGCGCGAAAAATGCTTTAAAGCGTGGGAAAATCCGAAGTGAAACACAGAGGTGATAAAATCTAGTGGGGCCGCATCTTAATCCGGTAGTGTCACTTTTAAAAAACAACACTTTCGAACAAAAAAGTTTTTATAGTCGCAACCGAATTCCAGTAGTGTCACCTAAAACAACACCGAGTAAATGACACAGTTTGTCGCGAGAGAGTGTCTTTTTTACTGGATGCAAGCCAGAAGCTACTAAGCAAGGTAGTATAAAAAGCCACTACTGCATTAATTTTTTACTGCATTACTGCTCATAAGCCACTTCAATTCAAGGCATATAAATTCTTATTTGAGAAGAGTATTTGAGGGATAAAATTTTCTATTTGGGACGAATAAATATCAAGTTGATTTGATTTACGAGAACTGTTTACGATGCTAAATCCGTAGTCTTAAATCCGGAATAAGAAAAATGCGGGATTAATGATTAAATTTTCAATGCAGTCATGTCAATTAGCCAAAGTGCAGTAAAAACAATTTGCAGATAGTTTGTACCGGCACACTTTCCCGCACCAGCACCTTGGACCCGCACCCGCACCTTGGACCCGCACCCGCACGAACTAATCCGCTATCCGCAACCCGTGGCCTTTAGTAAAACTCAAAATCACTCTTATCGTGAAGTATAAGCTACATCGAAACTCAAAAAAAAACCAATCCAAATACTATCTTGAAATGTTTGCTAACAGAATGAAATAACAGCTCTGGTGATGACTTCAGGACAAAAACTTGAGATTGACTGATGTGAAAATTTGAGAAAACCTGTCTCTTGATTTAGTTTTTTAGCTGTTTCGAAATATGCACCGCTGCCTAAAAAGGGCCGCTGGCCGATTTAGCGCCGCACCCCCAAGTACAGGTTTGAAATAAGCGCCGCTAACTCGGTCATTTGCGGTACGTGAACAGTGAACTCGGTTTCCTAACAAAAGGCAGACGAGCTAACATGCATGGCCACTTGAAGATGAAAAATGTTTTCACGAGTGAGCGCAGCAAACGAGTGAAATCAATACTTTTTAAACAAGAGAAATTTCGTATCTCCCGCGAAGCAGTCATGTAATGTTCTTTCTATTATCTAAATATACTAATTAAATATCAAAATATTGATTCTTAACATTTCATGTAGTTTTGAAGTCGGAATTGAAGCAACTGTGTTGTTCATGTGAATATACTATAGAATTGCATAGCAGGGATGACTCACGCAAGCTGATTGGTTAATAGACCAACTGAGGAGGAAGTATTTAACGTGGAATTGCACTAGTGCGTATTCAGCATGGAATTGCACTCAACTTGAGCCGCGCGCGCCCTCAAACGTTTCCGCCAAAACCGTTGTGGCTCGCCAGTCGGCTGTCAGAGCATTGATATGGCTTTCGCGTGCTTCCAGTTAGCAAAAGTCGATCCGATTTTATATGCATTCATCAATTTAATTTGCAAAATTCATCCCTTCCTTGCGATTCAAGGAAAACTCGCTGTCTGGCTTCGGGTATTCCCTGTAAATGTCACTCAATAAAAAATAATATTGCACTCAGCGCATCGCGATTCGTGAAATGTTATTTTTATCATGAAATTTAACGTGGAATACTCGTTAAGGCAATGAATTTTTCCTATAGTAGAAGCCCGACCCAATCCCTCACAACTGAACGGTAACGTGTACACTGACGAAACTGAGATAATAACTTACAAAACTCAACAACAAGCACGTGAGGTTTCGTAGGTAAAGGAAATTACACAGTGGCGAAAGATATCAATGGCAAACATTTTGGAGAACATACATACAATAAACCAGATATTTTGACAGGGCTTATCGTTCTCTATATTATTTTTTGGCAGTTCAATGTAACATCGTAAATTGTTCTTTAGTAAGGTTGATGAAGTTTGAAACAATTATGCATGGCCACGCAGAGATACGACATCAGTTCTCTTCTGTTGAAGAAATATTGTTAACACGAGAAGAGAAATTTCGTACATGTTATTTTCATGTGAAGACCGGTTTTCGCGCGAAATTCATTGGTGTTTAAATAAATAATAATTAACAAAGTGCTGCAAGCAAAACATTTTGCGCACAATATGCATGGTTTCAGTCTTTCTGGGGTATGGCAAGAAATGAAGACGTGGCTTAAAAACATTTGATTGTAAAAGGCCCCAGCAAACCTTCCCCAGAAGGTACACAAGCCCCCTCCCCTCTTTTAGGAGGCCTCGCCAAGATATTCTGTCAAAAACATCCTGTTAAAAAAGCTAAGTCGAAAGCCCATGGTTCTCTGGCGAGTTTCCTCAAAAACAATTATAGCTCCGGCGAAATTCGCCGTTCACCTATACTTAACTGAAACCCTGAATATGAAGACAGAGCTGGACCCAAATCACAACGGAACAAATACACGATCTAGCACTCAACTCACCGCCAGCGTGTATTACAGTATCGTTTGCACAGAAACCACCAGATGAGGTGTTTTCCTTCACATAATCTATGGTTCTTTGGTCATTAGAAAACACATACAACGCGAGAGGCTTGTCTCTGAAACAAAAACCAGAAGAGGGGCCGTTTATGATTTGTGAACACTGTAGGAACAAAACATTACTGTGATAAGAGGACTTTCTTCTACACTTACATGATAAATACAATTACAGGAACGTTGTGACAGTGAGGTTTTAACACTCTAAAAGGTGCAATGGCAATCGAGAAATAAGGGTTTAGGTAAATCTTTTCAAAACTAGGTTGACCACTGAAAAGGCGAAATGGAAGGCAAAGAAACTTTATTTGTCTCAATTTCACTAAAAACAAAATTCTGCCCCATGCATACTACATCTATACAAAAATCAACCCAATCATCCATAACCACAGAACAAATATTGTTTTTTTCACTTCGCGACCTGAAGGTGGGTAATAAAACCCATATTTGGAATGAAACTGGATTTACCTATCGTTAATAAACTCTACTGCTTCACGAGCATCTTCGACATCGACAAGTGGCAGCAAAGGACCGAACACCTATAGTGAGTGATGGAAAACATTAGTTTTGGTACATAATAATAACAATAACAGTAATAATAACAACAACAACAATATTAATAATAATATATATATATATATTTTTATTATTTTTTAACTTTTAGTTATTATCATTATCAGTAGCAGTAGTAGTAGTAGTAGTACTTAGTAAGCACGAGTGCTACCTGTTAGTCCCTTCAATCTAACGAATCTGGAGATATGACTTCGAATTGGACACTAATTTATGCATGGTGACGTCACCTACTTAGTGTCAAAATATTTCTCATTAATCTGGCTACAGCTACTGAAAGTTTCGTAGCAATAATTCCCCCTCCTATACGTTTATTAAATACCAATTCCCAGGAGAAACGTTTGTCATACAAAGAAAGACGGCTGTCCTTTTGAGTTTTGCATTCTATCGCACACAAAGACGCATCACGGTCCAAAGTTGAGACACTGTGGAATTCGACTAAAACTGCTTTCTTAATTGGTCAAATTTACAGAGTATTTGATACCTACAACTTTCATCCCTTGTTTTATCAATTTATGTGTTGCTGTTGTTGTTGAAATTGAATTGTAGTGAAAGTAATTGAAACTGCTAATTATCTCTCAATTTTGCTTTTAATATCACTCCACAAAAGAGGCTGTGTAAATCAGTACCTCTGATTCCATGATGGGATCTGACGGCTTCACACCCGTGAATACAGTAGGAGATATGTAGCGTTGCTTCTCATCTGTTTCCCCACCAATCACACAGTTTCCGCTGCTCATTAAACCACGAAGTCGCCTGGAAGAGCAGTGGAAGCTGAAGTTATTCTTCAACTTAATCTCAATGCATAAATTTGGTAAGCTTCCAAGGGAAGTGTCAGTGTCCTCCCAAACCCATCCCAGTCCCAAATCGTATGTTTTAAAGTATTAGAAGTTTGTCTTGCACGAAATTTCCAACTGCAATAAGGAAGTAACACACATGTCACAACAGCTTACTAGGTTGGTGATTGGGTATCCAACATTCAGGAACATTTGATAAATGCACATATGGCTAGTACTTACCTAAAATGTTTCTCATTGACAATTCGACCATAATCTGGTGACTCTTTGGGATCCTATGTTGGAAAAACATAGACACTCAATGTTGACCTCGCAGACACAAAACCTTTCTTGGTTATCACAGAGAAGTGATAAAAATTGTATTAATCTGAAGATAACTAGAACTATGTCGATTCCAAAAGACTCAAACTACAGAGATGAAAAGAGAACATTACAAACTGCAATTCTGAAACGAGAAGAACTAAGCAATGTTTGTACTTCCTGCAAACAATGTTGTATTTGATTCCACATATTACATAAAAATGTTAAATAGATGAAGAAAATTAATAACAGCTTTGGCAGAAGCCACACAACATGGATGTGGACAATATAGTCCTGTGTAATGTGCTCATTGTCAAAGGAGAGATCAGTAACTTTACGAAGCATGCAGAAATCAGTGACTTCACATCCCTTTGTGCTAGTCAAATGAAACTGAGAAGTTGAACATTTTGTTTTGATAAAATTAGTAACAACAACATCCTTTGACGTTGACTTGACACTACCTTAAACATGCAAAACTTCATGCAATCCTGCTAGAAATCAGACACAGAGGCCCAACATAAATCAGTGAATCAAGTGCATTGTCAAAACAAAGACAACAAGCTTTAGCTTTGGCATCTGGGATACTACTCAGAAGAGTGTTAGATTATACATGAAATTAGTAAACTCCCTTTACTATGGTTCAAATTATTGGGCAGCATCATTCCTTGGCTGGATAGCAAGCAAAGGTAAACTTGTCCAGCCTTTATCTCATCTCTTAAATATGAAATTTCTTTAAAAGAACTGAAAATCTATCCAGCACAGGTTTATTTTCCTCAGTTAGTATGTACAGTAAACACCCGCATATAAGAACCTACATTTTTACAAGTCAGCCTGAATAGGTTCTATATATTGGCTGTTTAGTGGGAAACTAGATTGTTTATGTTCTTAATTAGGTTCTTGTTTTATTCAGGGGTTTAAAAGTGTACAGTTGTTCAGAATAGTACTCATTCATTTTCTGCAGTTTGTAAACAATGCTGAAAGTTCCACTTGTCCTACGATGTTTAGTGTTAAATATCTCTTGACAATAAACAGGATTGTGGACAAGAACACTGTATATTTGTACATAGTAAAAACATTTTACTCATATAATGCCTACTTTTGAAGTAACTTAACTAGGCTTACAAACAATAACCTGTTTCAAATTTCAGGCTGAATACAATTCTTATATAATGGGGGGTCGAATTTCCATAATTTCAGCCTGGAGGTTCTCATGTATGGGTGTTTACTGTACCTAAAATGTCAGTACATCTGCACTTATTTTCATGGCATCATTTCTATATTACACAGTGTTTTTCTTAAGGCCAGTACATGGATACATTGTACCGCCTTTTCCTACTGGTTGTACCTCCTTTCCCCAGCTGTAAGCCAGTCTGAACTTTAGCTTTCGATAAGAAAAGTGCTACTGTTGTACCTCCTTTCCCAGTTGTTGTACCTTCCATACTAAACGTTAAGAAAAACACTGTTACAGAATCTAACACGCTACTATTTACTATCATTTACATGGCATATGATTTGCAAAGTCTTGACTTACATCTCCATAAAAGTCAAAAATGGTCTCTTTCATGTGCCTGATAAACTCACTCTGTATTCCAGGGCTACACAGGACATAGTCAGGTGCAACACACGTCTTGAAAAGTCAGAAAGAACATAAACATTATCAGTTACAAATAAAATGCCTCTAAACGCAAAACTACAGTGGGTGTGAAGTTGATTGAAACAAAAAAAAGAGTCAAGGTAACTAAGAGTACTCCAGAGAAATTGATATTTTAACAAGAAACTTGTTAGAAAACTTAGGTAGAAATGTGAGAGTACTTCTGTCTAGAAAAAGTATAACTGAACAAGAAAGCTGCAATTTAATTAATGTACACTCAGAAGGCAAGGTCATACTGATAGTAAGAAACACGAGAATAGATCATAAACAATATAGTTAGACATTAATTATTCCACTAATGCTACCAGTTTACAACAATACTACTTTCTTCTGTGGTTAGTTACTGAAGGAAGAACTTTACAGCTTCAGAAGTTGTAACAATGTCCAAGAAGAACATAAAAACTCTCTAATTTCTATACTGCATTTACAGCTAATTCTTAAAAAGAGTACTACTACTACTACTACTAGGGCAATTCCTGTGTTGGGATGTGTGACTGAACATATCGCTTATTCTAGACTTGCTACAAGTCGACTCGCATGTTTTAACTATGTGGTGGTGATTCGACATCAGAACAATGGAGTGGAAAGTGCTTGGCCATGCAGCAAGCTTGAATTGACTTGTATCAAGCAATTCAGCAGGCTTGAACTGCTTCAAGCTCACCCAATTTGCGCTTGACTTTGGATTTTTTAATCACAATATAAAAACAATGTGAGTCGACTTGTAGCAAGTCCGTGCTTAGTCCAACTGGTTGTAGGCTGTGCATTGTATAGTGGATGCCAGAAATGCCTATACATGCTTTCATTTCAAATCCATGAGCACCATTCAATGAATTCTTCACCAGGATGCTCTGACAAGGTTGACTTGTACTAACTTGTACCCATATCTCTAAAATCGTAAACAGAAATGTGGGGGATGGTACATGGTTGAACCTCTCCAACACACCTCCCTCACCCAGTTTCATAGTTAAGCAAATTAAAGCCTACAAGAAACATTTAACTCAATATATACTTGATACAAGTCGATTTGTATATTCTTATATAGTGATTCAAAAGCTCCGAAATCAAGTGCAAGTCTCGCTCTGCCAGCAACCTTGAAGTGACTGGGCTAAGTGAGGGAGCACAGATTAATTATAATAGTGTTCAGGTTACATGTACCTGTCCCGAATTTGTGAATTTTCCCCAAGCAATTCTCTTGGTAACTGTTTGGAGGTCACAGTCTTTATCAATAAAGCAGGGGCTGAAATAAGGAATAAAATCAGTTTTAAGTTATGATTATGCTACTTGGCTTTGGTTGTTTATCTCACTAACATTCCGAGGAAGTACAATGGCTAATAAAAATATCACATATTTAGTGTCACCAACCAACTATATATTCTTAGTAAAATAGTATTTTTAAAAAACTATACACTGCATGTGTCGGCAGGTACAGGTAAAATGTATAATAAATCAACCAATTAAGGGTTGACAAAACAATATTCTGTGCAGTATACTGCTCCTTTTATTAACTGACATAACAACAGGCTATTAAGGTAATCAAACTGTCAGTTTCAATAACAAGAATGTGTCAACATCAAACATACCAGTATAACTATTAATCAAATTATATTTTGAGTTAAAACAGCTATATATAGTCACTTACAGTTACTTAGAGTTATATATAGTCAAACTGTTTATATTTATAATGGTAATAGGACTGAGTGGAGTCGAATTCAGTCTGTAATCATATGAGTGATTAACAAAATCGGACAACCGCAAAGCTGAATTGGACAACACAAAGTCCTGTTACCAATTAATCATTACTAATCATTCCAATTTCTGAAAAACAAAGAAGTGCGATTTGAAATTTGCATTGGGGAAAATATCTTCTGTAGATACATTGTCTAAAGTTTGGAAAAGGCCCCTGCATTGAAAAGTAAGTTGTTAAGTTGCTATAGTGATTGTAATCTATGTTGTGATTGGCGGATTTAGCTGAAAAAAGTTAAAATGATTGGCTCAAAACACTGTCCGATTACATGCAGGTGTCTGATTACAGCCAACTGTCCGAATACAATGTCCGATTACAATTTTGCAGATTAATTTGTGAAAAACACAGCAGTTTATGCATCAATCACACTTGAGGAAATTTTAATAATTATGATTAAAATAAAAATGAATGTTGTGCAAAAAACCCAGATAATTGACTGGAAGATGAATTAGGATTCACCAGTTATAAGTGAGTTAAAATACTGTACAGGTCTTGCTGACCAGTAAAATCAACATTTCAGTACGGAGTCACATTTCAAAAGGCATACTCACGTTCATCACGTGTTATCAGCTGTCCAATTAGAACGAGCAGTTCTACCTAGACCGAAGGCACTATCCCAGAGGGCATCGCGAGATTTATTAATTTAATTGTTATAAATTGAAAGTACTCTACAATTATTCTGTAACTGAAAATGCAGAATCTTTCAATTTTCATTTGAATTAAATCGCTTTAGCAGTTTATTAGTGTTCAACGGCCAAACTTTACTGGTTACCTCTCAGTCGCAAGAGCAGTGACAAGATTCTTTGATGAAACGAATTCGTTGAAATAAAATATGAAACAGACAACCGTTATTAATTTTAAAGGGAATACAACCGTTTATAATAGGCTCCCGCAGAGTCCTAAAGGCGACTAAAAAATAACCAAGCCATGATAGCCAATCAGAATTCACAAATGACAGCCATGATAGCCAATCAAAATTCACAAATGACAGCCATGATAACCAATCAGAATTAACAAATGACAGTTGAATTGATTAACAGTTTGTCCGGCAATGGAACACAAGGAAATAAACTTAAACGTCGCAAAGGAACTCACTTTTTTAGCTCTAAGTAAATAGTTTTTAAAAAAAACTATAGACTGCGTCGGCGGGTAGGTAAAACGTATGATAAAATCAACCGAGGGTTGACGAAAACA
>JANSTR010040895.1:0-13297 GCA_025434805.1 Antipathozoanthus remengesaui | reverse complement strand
ACTTTGTAATAAACTTGTCGCACTTTGTAATACCTGTCGCACTTTGTAATAAACTTGTCGCACTTTGTAATAAACTTGTCGCACTTTCTAATACTTGTCGCACTTTGTACCGGTTGAGCCCTAATTCGATGCTGGTCACATCATAAAGTTGAATTGCCAAGTTTTGGTATTTGGAGATAACCTACATTATTACAAAGTTCGACAATATATTTGATGTGATAAGAATGTCTTACGTTCAGTAAATTGCCCCAAGTCTGAGAAAAACAGAAAATATTGTAACGAAAGTTCTCGGCCATTCCTCAGTCTCGTGTGTTAAATTCTGACCGACTTGTAGCCTGCTCGTTCTTATAAAAAGAGTGTGTTAGATGCACCCGAAAAGGTCATTCTAGTCACCTTCAGGCGAAAGAAGGTATTGGTATCGGTATGACGAACCCAGTGCTTTCGGAGTTAGTGCGTTGCCTTCCAGAGTCCCTTTCACTATTCGTCTTAGAGTCCAGTATTGACAATACGCAACAAACAAAAGTCAGGCAAAAACAAATAAACAGAATATTAAGAACGATCTGCAATATGGCGGTAGCAACAATTGCGTGAATATTTGAGAAACAGAAAGAAGCGATTAGGGTCAACAGAAAATAGGAACCGAGGCTACCAAATGAAAACACCGAGCCATCACTATCTAACGGATTCAGCGGTGCATACAAACACGCCAAGTACACATGACAAATGAGCGACCAAACTAACAAAATAATACCCGATCTTAGTTTCCAAAAGCCACCATAGAACTTCTTAAAGCATGCAGTGTTAGCAATATTTGCCATTGATAAACTCACGAGGCCAGTTTCCTTTTCAAGAATTTCCATGGCAACTCCAATCATCCATGCTTGATTTAGCAGGAATAACAGTATCGCACTCAGAAACGGCACGAAGATCCCAGCTCCTATCATGTACCCACTCTGCCAAGTCACCGCGTACATGAGATTCAACTTTCTGTGATCGAATCTCAGGCGATATCCTAGGATTATCAAGTGTAACCACTGGCAAAACGGCATTGTCAACAAGTGAAAGACAAATCGTGGAAGAACTCCAAAAACTCTGTCAGCACAATTTTTAGGTTTCAGTCCTTCGAAGTCGTTGCAAAGAGAAGCCCAATTGCGGTACACTAGTATCAATCGCTTAACCTTGAAGAAAATGACGTCGATCAGAACACCACAGCAGAGAAGACAAACTGTGGTGTAGTCGCTCCATCCACTGTTAAACTCATAAACTTCGCCATGGACGAATCTTATAATGCTGCACACAACAGCTGGATAAACTAGGAGGTTCTCTTCGAAGGCGTTATTTAGGAGTTCTTTAAAGTCACCCGTGGTACGGATTTGTCCTGTAGGTTGGAACACCTCGGAACCTTGGCATCTTTCATCTACCGCAGAAATACATTGGCGTACATCGACAATTTCGTTTCTTTCTTTTCCCGCAGGAATATTCTTGTGAACTTCGAGGCCTTCATATCTTTCTTCTCCCATTGAAATATTTTGGTGTTCTTCGACAATTTCATTTCTTTCCTCTCCCGTAGGAATATTCTTTTGAACTTCGAGGCCTTCATATCTTTCTTCTCCCATTGAACTATTTCGGTGTTCCTCGATAATTTCGTTTCTTTCTTCTCTCACAGGAATATTCTTTTGAACTTCGAGGCCTTCGTATCTTTCTTCTCCCATAGCTATAGTAATATTTTGGTGTTCTTCGATAATTTCGTTTCTACCTCCCGATTCATCGTTATGATTTTCGATGAACTCAGTGGAGGGTTGTATCACCATGGCGCGCCGGCAGCGTCCCCTCCACAATCTGAGCAGCTCTATCGCATTCTTGACAAAGCCCGTGAAAGACACCACAATGCAAATTATACCATAAACCAAATGCTGGAAGTCGCTATGAAGAAACAGAACTAATTCAGAAGAAAAATGCAACACGTAAAAAAGAAACAACACCAGTTTACTGGTCGTCTCGAACACCGAGCCCAGTTTGTATTCGAGCTTCTTCGCCACAATCTTCAGTGTTTGCCAAACATTTCGCGAGTCGTCGCGAGTCGAATCTACCCAAGAACACGGTTCAGTTAAAACTAGACCAAAACACCCAAAACAAGCGATAAATTCTGAGCAATCTGACATCACCAAAGGCCAGTCTTTCGATTCAAATATCTCTGTGTAGCACAAAATGCGCAGCCGAGTGGTTCTCATCGACATCGACACATGAATACTGGGCAAAGATTTGTTTTGCCTGGCAACGAAGTGATATTTAATCCTATGCGACTGATCTCTCGAGGTCAGACATGAGCCAACAATAGATCTGTGACTGGTGTCAAAGTGCATGCGGAATTAGAAAAGAAATTACGGCATTTAATCGATTGTGAAGGATGTTCATTACTCATTAGGCCAAATAAAAAATCTCGGATTCTCATCAGTGATAAGAAATTCTTGAAAAAGTGAACGCGGTTTTATTTTTTTACGAAAACCCAGCGTCAGCACGAATAAATCTGAAGAACGAAAACAAATTGACGATTGCATCAAGCGCAGGGGACAAGTTATTTCGTTCAGCCAGCTGATCAGTGATCGACAAAAATACACATTTCCACACATTTTCTATATTTAAAAACATAAAAAATATATAATGCGGCAGCTACTTTGAAATGTGGGCGCTGAGGAAAAATCAGAAATTTTTTATTTAGCCTTAGAAAATCATTTCAACCGAACAACAAAATAATATCAACCGAACATTACAGTATTTTGAAACTGTCTCGTACATGAACATTGAAAATGTCCGTGCGCTTTCTCGCTTTAAATCCAGCGAGGTGGCGATCGCAAGTTTATTCAATTTCGATGTTACTCCCGAGTCAGGGTCCAAACCCTGCAGAGTTAAATATTTATCTTCGACATCGTAAGACTTTCATTCAAAGGAATACGAGTCTGATTCACTCAGCATTTCACGGATGCGGTGTTTACATATAATTGTTGCTCTCAAATGCGGCGTTTATTCGAGGGTGGCGTCCATTTGGCTGTTATGCACAATAATGAGCCACAAGGCTTGCTGTGATACGTGCTTGCGTCATTCGTCGTTGTTCCACTTGAAGTTGAGCAAGTTAAATCCTCCCCTCTCATTTCCCTCCCGTCTCCCTTCCCTTCCCGTCCCCTCTCCCTTCCCGTTCCCTCTCCCTTCCCGTTTCCGTCTCACTTCCCGTCCCCTCTCCCTTCCCGTCTCCTCTCCCTTCCCGTCTCCTCTCCCTTCCCGTCTCCTCTCCCTTCCTGTCCCCTCTCCCTTCCCGTCTCCTCTCCTTCCTGTCCCCTCTCCCTTCCCGTCCCCTCTCCCTTCCCGTCTCCTCTCCCTTCCCGTCTCCTCTCCCTTCCCGTCCCCTCTCCCTTCCCGACTCCTCTCCCTTCCCGTCTCCTCTCCCTTCCTGTCCCCTCTCCCTTCCCCTCCCCTCTCCCTTCCCGTCCACTCTCCCTTCCCTTCCCGTCTCCTCTCCCTTCCCGTCTCCTATCCCTTCCCTTCCCGTCCCCTCTCCCTTCCCCTCTCCTCTTCTTTCCCGTCCTCTTTCACTTCCCGTTTCCGCTCCCTTGCCGTCCCCTCTCCCTTGCCGTCTCCTCTCCTCCTCCCTTCCCTCTCAGCTCCTCTCTCCCCTCCCATCTTACGATTTTATTATATAGGTGTGTTGACCCAAGCATGTTGTTTAACTGTCCAAATAATTATTAAATGGATAGTTTAATTGAAGTCTTCCTCAAGACTTTAGGAAATGTCACGAGATTTTGTGGCGACTAGATGAATATCAAGAAAGTTACGAAAATTTGACTTTCTGCCCCTCCCCCTAAGCGGTCTCGACAAGGTTAAGCAAAATTTTGATTTAACGCCCTCTCTGAAATAAACGCCCCCTGAATACAAATAACCTATCCAGTCTGAGCATTTTTCTTTATCTTAGCCAGGTGAGGGGTTCCGCTACTTTAATACCTTTCTTTTAAAACATTTTTAAATATTTTAAAAAACTGTAATTTCATCTTACATCATTGGCATTCAGACTAACAATCACTTCGAGGAATAATTCTCTGATAGTGGCCCTTTTATAAGGACTTTCTTTATAAGAACATCGAAATCCAGACTTACCCAGAATTTAAGAAATACCAAGGACATACCAGAGGATGTGGAAAAGAACACTGTTCGAATACAGTACTAAATTGTTAGATTCGCTCCCCGCATTACTGAAATGTGTCCATCGGCTTTTTCTTACCGTCAAAGGATTATTGTCCTGTCCAGGGGGAGTCATGTCCTGTCCAGGGGAAGTCATGTCCTGTCTAGGGGGAGTCATGTCCTGTCCAGGGGGAGTCATGTCCTGTTCAGGGGAAGTCATGTCCTGTCCAGGGGGAGTCATGTACTCTCTGGACTCATTCACTTAACACTACTGGGTATAACCGCTGACCCAATTGATCCAATAGATCAAGTTTCCTTTACCGAGTATATTGGATAAAGGAGGAACGACAAAAGGTTGAATGATGGAAACGAAAAAGGCTAGACAGACAGAAACGAAAACGCAACGTTCTGTAAAGCGGAACAAACAGCATAAATAAATAAACAACAGTTGTAAAGGATGACTTAATCTCTAAAATTTTAATGATAACAAAGCTGTTTTATATTTATTGCTATCTTTACTTTACAAAGCAGTTTTTCCTGATAATATCAAATAAAATATCTGTATTACTTCCATTCAGAACCCATCTTAGACAACCTCAAAAATGAAGATACGTTTATCATTGTCTTTATAATAAATGTTTAAATCAAATGTCATCTAAAAATTCCATTCAGTTTCGTCCTCAGGTTTACGAAAAAATGGAAATGCTTTTTAACAGTACAATTATTTCCATATAATTTAAAAATGGAGGAAAGTGCCAACGCAAATTAGAGTTTTGAACTAAAAATACAGGTTTTAAATATAATAAGACTATCTAATCCAATGGTTATATACACTGATAAACTGTATGGAACAGAACACAAAATGCTAGTCCGATGATCGGTTGGTGCAGGCCATCATCCACCAGACTGAAAAAGATGGCGGCTGTACATTTGACCACAATGCCTTGCGAACCTAACTCAGTGAGTAGCTGAACGTGTAAGACCATTGTTTGGGAAGCGTGTCCATGCACTAACAACATTGTGTATGGTACCTTTGAAGTTTTTAGATTCTTTCTGTGCGTTTATATGAGCATTTTCATGTTTTTCGTGCGCAAGGAGTTATGGGTAAATGTACCAGTCGCCATCATACCCCAGAATGCTTTGTGCGAGTTCTACTAGCGCACCTTTTAAAATGAATTCAACCTACTCATCGCCGGTAGAAGAATTGACCGCCACAAAAAAGATGGCGACTAGTACATTTACCCATAACTCTTAGCACACAAAAAAACCCCATGAAAATGCTTATAAAGTTCTAAAAATTTTAAACATCGCATACATAAGGCATGGAAACGTTTCATAAACAAAATGCTCTTCCATGTTCAACTATTCACTGAGATAGGTTTGCAAGGCCTTGTGGCCAAATGTACAGACGCCATCTTTTTCGGTCTGGGGGATGAGGCCTGCAACAGCCGATCTTTACCATATGAACACACGATCCATCTTGCCAAACAGACCTCCACAAGAATTCACGGTGAGTTTATCATTAAGCACTACTCTTAAACAGTTGTTTCGGTTTTTAACCAATCAGACAAGGCTGGATGACTTAATAACTCTATTTCTCTGCGTTCTCATCGCTCTTGTTATGTTGTTATAAAATAAATTGAAACCAAAATATAAAAAGACAGCTTACAGCTGACTATTGTTAATGAAAACCTGCAGTGAAAAATGCATTACCGGCCAAATAAAAGACCTTGCTGCACTGATTTGTGGTGTGAAATTTTAGAGCTGAAAACCATCGCATAAACGAGAACGGAGCAAAACCTTTTCGGTATCTTGACGATGGAAGCCGCCATCTTGAATTTTGACGTCACTGCGGCGCTCGGGACGGGATCTTGCGTGGGCTGCACGCGCGTCCTATCTTCATCTGTCGAGTATATTGGTTTGACACTGAAAGGGTTGACACAGCCTAGCGAAAGAAAACGTTTCCCACTCTGCCATTTTGATATGATTACGAGTGCAACTCGCCCAGGACTGGCTACAAAGACCACATTATTACATGCGGGAAATCCCGGTCCAAACGCAGTGACGTCAAAATTCAAAATGGCGGCATCCATCGACAAAATAACGAAAAGTTTTTACTCCGTTCTCGTTTATGTAACGGGATTTTTTCAGCTCTGAAAATCAGTGCAGCAATGTCTTTCATTTGGCCGGTAACGTATTTTCCTTTAACGTTTTTATTTCTGCTTATCTTTAGTTTATATTTTTATACTAACACAAACACAGCTTTAACCCTTTCAGTCCCAAACATGTTCAATGGTGTATTGCCAAATTCTCCTAAACCTTCTCGATAGTTTCTTTGAAAACAAGTTGGGAGAAGTTTACATGCATATAACTGGATGGGGCTGTGCCTACCGCAAATCCTGTCATTTTGAATTGGAATAATCTCGGTGGATTTGTTGTTTGTCAAATTCAAACTGGCTTGTTTAATTGCAATAGCTATCTCTGTATGACGAACAAGAGGATCTGAATCAAAAGATACCTTTCCGTAAAAGCGTTTTCTGATGTGCAAGTTGTGTCACGAAAGACTGGATTTCTCGGAGATTCGGGCATAGATCGTTGAATGAAGACAGCTGGATCGGCTTGGTGATCAAAACCAAACTACAATAACCGAAATTCAAGCAAAATCCGAAAATAAGTCGCACAAAAACAAAGTACCTGAAAAAGGTCTAACACGTAAGTCACATGTAGTGGACATCAGTGGTAACGATCTATTTATAAAAGTTTAAAATACCTGAATAACTCTGGGAATAGTCGTAACATTTTAGAGCTAATGCTCTGTTGCTACTTACCATCGCAAATAGATTCAGAAAGCAGCTTATATCATACTTTTAACATATTAGCAATTATTTCAATTTTATATGATAACGATAATTTATTTTTTTCTTGATAAAGTTATTCATAAATTATATGAGGGATGTTGGATCTTTACCTGAGGAGCTAAGTGTTTATATAAATTGAGTTTCATTCCGGCACGAATGATCTTTTATCCACAAAATAACTTCCAGTTATTGTAGAATAGTAGGCAATCCCTTCTTTCCGACGCTTTTGAAACGAAAAATCTACGATCAAAATTGTCTCTTATGAAGCAAATCCGCCCATTTTAACGAGAAAATTCTCTTCTGAATTCAAACAGATTCTTTTTAAAACATGTGAATCAATTCGAGTTATTTTACCGCTTGTTTAAAAATAACATTCTTGGCGCTGAAGAGTGACCGAACCCTGAACTTTATGCTACAAATGATGTTTGCATGAAGAAACCTTTATCTAGGGTCTGTTTTCATAAGTTCGAATGTTTACTGGTCTGGACCTCATCTAACACCTATGTGGCATTAAAACTAGCCTCTTGCTTATCTATAAAAAATAATGTTAAAATAATATAAAATATTCTATTTTTACTACCCTATAGTTTCATTTCACTGTATTTAGCAATTTTTGTCCATCCCGTGTATTCTAATTACTTTAGCTTTTAATGCAAGTAACCCATCTTTAAGTGTAAAGTCGAATTTTATGCTTGGAAAAGCATAGCCTGTGTAAATGTTTTGGGAAATTTAAACAGTTGAAGGTTATGTGGTTAAAGTGTTTTCATTCTGCTCTTTAACATTAATTTGAGAGAGATACAAATTAATGCAACAAAAAATGAAACAAAACTATTTTCCATGATTTGATTTGAGTAGAGTAGGTCGTAAAGCAAAGGGAGTGGAAATTTTAATGCCAGGAGGGGTAGCAAAACAACATTTTCACTGCCGCGACTTGCCAGGGGGGAGCATCGCTACCTTCCCAAGCGGGGGAGGTTTCTTTGCACCCGCTGGTACTATGGGTGTACCTGTAGATTTGGCAACGGATGAAGGTCTACCCGGAGGTGCCCCTAGATGCCTCAAAGGTCTAGGAATTGGTTTCTTAGCTTCGTCCAAGTCCTGGGCTCCCGATGGTTTTCGCCCTAATGGCATCGGTGGCTTTGGCGGTGCAGTGCCTAACTTATGCGTGCCCTCCAAATTCCTAGCTGCAGACGGGTTTCGTGACACTGGTAATACAGGGGGCTTAGGTTTGGGTTTGATTGCACTATCTACTTCCTGTGAACCAGATGGTTTCCGTGCCAGTGGTGAGGGTCTCGGTTTGACTGCACCATCTGTTTCCTGTGCACCAGATGGTTTCCGTGCTAAAGGTGAGGGTCTCGGTTTTCCAAAGCTTGGCTTCTTTGATAACTGGGGATCACTTTCTGGTCTTCCTGGAAAGCCTGGCTTTTCCTGGTTTAAAATTCCTGCATGGCTTCCTGGTCTGGGCTTTGGTGGCGGTCTGACAGCTGGATTACCATCCAGTGCCCCTGGAGGGCTTGAGGCTCTGTGGGACTGTGGCGGCCACACTGGTTGCTTGGGTGGCCCATGATCTTGCTGTTTTTGTGGTTGTGGTGGCCACTGAGGTTTCTTTGGTGGAGTTACACCACTCGACGGCCGACTTGAAACGTTATCATCTTTCTTCACTGGTGGTTTCCACATAGGCTTCTTTGGTGACTCTTCATCTTTGTCTTGCCACGACTTTGCTATGAACACTGGCTTCTGTTGTGGACTAGCAGCGGGCCAGCCAGGCAAGTTAGAATGACCATTGACTGCAGGTTTCGGGACCGCGGGGGGTTTGGGAGTTGTAGTAACAACTGCAGCTGATGTTGAGGTTTCTGCAGACACAGGACCAGATATCTCGAGTCGTGCTCTTGATGGGTGCATAGAAGAAGAACTGTCTTGTGGTTCAGCACGGCCTTTGTTAGCTGATTCAGCTCGACCCGTTCTTGGTGTTCCCGTGGAAACGTGGTCATACCTGTAAACAGAATAAAAGAACAAGTTTGAACATAAATTTTTATGATGTTTTCTTCCAGCCTTACGGCGCGGAAAATTCTCTTGTCAACCTTGATTTCATTTTATTACAGGTTTTTATCAACTCGATTATGATGTTCCAAATAATGATAACAAGCAACGCATGTCATTCTTTTTGGGACTTAAATATTACATGAAAACATTTGCGGAAGATGGTAATGCTTTGGAAACCTTAATACCTGCTGGCTGTTCTTTTCTTGCTGTAGTTCTGCCATTTCTGCGACAACAACTCTCGGTTCCTGTACGCAAACACGAGGCCAACAACCAAAAACAGGATAAGGAATATTGATATCACAATCCCAGCGATGGGTGTACGAGCCTCTGTGGACAGAATGTTGGCCAATTAATAACCCATAGTTCACACCAATGCACACCCAAGGTACCTCTTCTACATCTAATATTCTGGCAATTTTTCCAGCTGTGCAAGCTTTTTTGGTCAATTTGTCAAGCCACAACGGGCCATTTTACTAAAAAACAAACATCGTAAAACTCTCAAATGTATTATTCAGATCATCAATAGGCAATCAAGTTGCCTGGTTTTGGTGACGTGCATGAACCTCGATACCCTGTGAAACACCAGATCAACTTCGTGAGGATTTTGTCATGTGAATAAACCTTGAGACCCAAGGCAACACCAGATCAAGATCTTGAGAGGTTTAATCACGTGAATAAACCTTGATACCCAATGAAACATAAGATCAAGACTTTGAAGGCTTTGGTCACATGCATGAACTTTGATACCAAATGGGAAAAAAGATCAAGATTTTGAAGGCTTTGGTCACATGCATGAACTTTGATACCAAATGGGAAAAAAGATCAAGATCTTGAGGGGTTAAATCATGTGAATGAACCTTGATACCAAATGCAACACCAGATCAAGATCTCGAGGTGTTTGGTCACGTGTATGAACGTTGATACCCAATGAATAACAAGATCTTGAGGAGTTTGGTCACGTGTACGAGCCTTGGTACCCAATGAATCATAAGATCAAGATCTTGAGGGGTTTGGTCACGTATATGAACCTTTATACTCAATGAATCATAAGATCACGATCTTGAGAGGTTTGGTAACGTGCATGAACCTTGATACCCAATGAATCACTAGATCAAGATTTTGAAGGGTTTGGTCACGTGTATGAACCTTGGTAACCAATGAATAACCAGATGAAGATATTGAAGGGTTTGGTCACGTGTATGAGCCTTGACACCCAGTGAATAACCAGATCGAGATTTTGAGAGGTTTGGTCACGTGTATGAACCTTGACTGCCAATGAATAACCCAGATCAAGATTTTGAGAGGTTTGGTCACGTGTATGAACCTTGACTGCCAATGAACCACCAGATCAAGATCTTGAAAGGTTTAGTCACGTGTATGAATCTTGACTGCCAATGAACAACCAGATCAAGATCTTGAAGGGTTTGGTCACGTGTACGAACCTTGACTGCCAATCAATAACCAGATCAAGATTTTGAGAGGTTTGGTCACGTGTACGAACCTTGATACCCAATGAACAACCAGATGAAGATCTCGAAGGGTTTAATCATGTGTATGCACCCTGATATCCAAATAAACATAAGATCAAGATTTTGAAGGCTTTAGTCACATGCATAAACATTGAAACCAAATGGCAAAAAAGATCAAGATCTTGAGGGTTTTGGTCATGTGAATGAACCTTGATACCCGGTGAATCAGCAAGTCAAGTTCTTAAGGAGTTATCACCTAAGATCAAACAATGTGCTACAACCATTCCATAAAAGTGCTGCTAGTAATACATCTTTATAATATAACACATGATAATCGGGTTTTGTACTTTGTGCGGTAGAGTATTCTATGGCTTGGTAGTGCTTGATAGTGTTATGCGTGATGTTCGCTTTCGATCTTTTTGGGTCCATGATTTAACGTAGGTTGTTTGTTGTTTTCACGTGTGTTACGCGTTGTTATTTTGGTTTTCCTTATCTTTTATTCTTTATCTTATCTTTTGTTCAGTGACTGTGCTCACATGGTGGCTGGCTCCTCCTAAAATGTTCTACAATTGGTATAGGATTTAATGAAGCCGATACAAATTGTTGAATAGCACACGTTTTAGGTATCCTACTGATGATCAATTACTGATTTGGGTATTATTTCTAGTACAACATAAAACACCATTCGAAAATGTCAAACTCTGAGAGCAAATCACTTCTTCTTCGGCAAAGTATAAAGGACATGAACCAGAATTGTTTTGATCACTTAAACAGCTTATGTTACCATTACTCTATTATTTAAATACCAAGTCAGCTATGGTTATGTGAAGTGTCAGAATGGTGATTTTCGCAAAAACCAAAACCATTATACACGTACACTTTCACCAGAAGTGGAATGATGGCTGCCGAGAAGTCAAAACCTCGCACCCCACTCAGGACAACTTTGCTATTAATGTTTGGAATGGGAAATGGACAAAGTTTTTGATATATCATTCAGCTTGCTAATTCTTGTTAACTCTGGTGGGTTTTCCCAACATTGTTCATCCAAATACGAACGAAAAGAAGAAAGGAACAAATTTTGACTTTAGGGATAATAACGTAGCTTATTGACAAGGAGTATAAGGCCGCACGAAACTTTGGTAAAAAGTAATTATTCAAGACATTTTGGACACACTCTGGATATACCATAAATGAAAGGAGGCAATTTCCTTTTCTTCTTTCCTTTTTCCACTTTCTAAATGCCTGTTTCATACCCCCTCCCCCCCGCTTCCTGCTCGTGAAGTGTGAGGCGCACCTGATTCCCAGGGACACCGTACAGATGTTGAACAATCACTGCCACTCCAGCAATCATTACAGAAACATTCATCTTTCGTTGTACACACCTGCAAGAAAGGTAAGTTGGTTGGTAGGTAGGCAGGTAAGTATGTACCTAGGTTAGTAGATAGGATAGTAGGTAGGCAAATAAATAGGTTAGTTGGTGGGTAGGTAGACAAATAAGTATGTAGACAGATTAGTAGGTAGGCAAATACGTAGGCTGGTTGGTAGGTAGGTTGATAAGTTAACATATAGGTTGGTAGATAGGATAATACGTAGGCAAATAAGTAGGTTGGTTGGCAAGTAGGATGGTAAGTTGGCAATTAAGTTCATACCTAGGTTGATAGGTAGGATTGTAGATAGGCAAATACATTGGTTGGTTGGTAGGTAGGTTGATAGGTAAGTTGATAGGTAGGTTGGAAGGTAAATACGTACGTACCTAGGTTGGTAGGAAGGATAGTAAGTAGGTAAATAAGTAGGTGTGTTAATAGGTAGGTAGGCAAGTATGTATCTACTAGGTTGGTAGGCAGGATAGTAGGTAGACAAGTAAGTAGGTTGGCTGATAGGTAGTTTGATAGGTAGGTAGGTAGGCAAATATGTAGGTTGGTTACTATGTAGGTTGATAGGTAAGTTAAGGTTTGTAGGTAGGAAAGTAGGTTGGTGAATAAGTACATACCTAGGTTGGTAGGTAGGATAGTATGTAGGCAAATACGTAGGTTGGTTGGTTATAGGTAGGTGTTAGGTAGGATGGCAGGTAAATAAGTACATTAAGTGTGTTACATACTTAGGTTGGCAGATAGGTTAGTAGGTGGGCAAATTCTAGTTTGGTAGGTGGATAGGTTGACTGGTATGTATGCAGGTAGGCAAACCTTATGATCCATAGAACAACAGCCTACACTTATATTCTCTCCTAAAATCGGATGGATTGTGATCTGTCATACAACGGCACTCGTACAGGTATCAAATTATACATTTAACAGAGTCGAAACCAACTGCAGAACTGCACACAAGTTAGGGCTTCCTACTGATGATCATTATTCTGATTTGTGTGTTGTTTCTGCAGCACCTAGTTGCGTGTACAATTGTAGTTTACTGGAACTCGGTTCTTCAAACACTCACCCCATTGCTGCTGCAGTTGTTGGGACAGAGGTTGAATTTCCACAAGAACGTATGAATGTGAAGACATTTGTTTTCATGGCATATCTACAAGAAGAGGATATGGACTTTTATTACTAAAGTATCTGTGTTTGACAAGTGAGTGTTTAAAACACCATGACCACGCATTGTGGTAGGTAAGGCAAGGTAAATATTTGCTTTATTGGCATGCTACAAGTTACAGTGTATATAGTCAATGCAACAACATAAACAATAAATACCTCTTATTAATCGAGTGCGAGGTCCGTACCGTAAGTTACGGACCCGATTTTTTTCCCACTTATGGCCCAA
>JANSTR010040784.1:0-13298 GCA_025434805.1 Antipathozoanthus remengesaui | reverse complement strand
AGTAGTAGTAGTAGTAACAGTAGTAGTAGTAGTAGTAGTAGTAGTAGTAGTAGTAGTAGTAGTAGTAGTAGTAGTAGTAATACTAGTGGTAGTAGTGGTGGTAGTGGTAATAGCAGCAGCAGTAGTAGAAATTCTAGTACAATAGTATAGTAGCAGTTGTAGTAGTAATAGTAGTAGTAGTAGTCGTCGTCGTAATCGTAATAAGAGCAGCTGTCGTAGTCGTAGTAATAATATTAGTAGTCAGAGTCGTAATAGTAGTAGTAGTAGTAGCCGTAGTTGTCGTAGTCGTAGTCGTAGCATCAATATACAGAAAAAAATGAAAATCTACATCTTCCAATACTGATAAATACTGAAATTTCAAATGCATGGAGGCGTTATTGTGATTTTAATTTCAAACTCCTCGACTTATCCAGGTGATCTGTACACGAGAATCAAGAACAACAGCGGAAATTATTTCACGGAGCAAGTAAGCCTTCAAAACATGTTGCATGGAATCATTTGTCATAAAGACTATTATTATTACACGAAACGGCTCAAAGCACTATATTATTCTTGGTTTGCACGGAAATAATATACCTATTTTAACGAGTAGAAATATTGCTGCACTGAAGTCTTGTCAATCGACGGCGATATGACGAAGATTTATGACCATGAATTTACATATCGAAAAGTATGAATAGAAGCTCAAAATACGAAGTCTGATGAGCTTCTGCCGTTATGAATCAAAGCGTTTTATTGTTGTAAAAGTTTGCAGAGCTTTAAAGCATACGAAAGACGCGACTTCACAAGACCGATGCTTTTGAATTTAGATTTTTTCGTGACGTGTCAGGGGGTCATGGTCCCCATGCAAACCAAGAATATATATGTACTGATATATACGAATCTATTTGTAACAATAATCCAACCAACAGGGGCCGCGGAGGAAGAGGGACTGGGGGACCTCAGTTGTCCCCCCTAACAAACATACACATTTTTTTAAATTGTAAGAGTTACTGAGAAAATGCATTTTTAGCCCCCATCCCCCACTTCAAATCACTAAACAGTCGGTCTAATAATACTCCCCAGTTATGACCCCCCCTCCCTCCCAGGATTTAAGCGCCCTTCTTCCTTTATTTTCTCTGTAGTATTCTGTTCAGAACCCGATTTGATATGACAGTTCCAGCTGGTGTAGTACTAGTTGTTGTTACATTTAACACTCTGTTAAAGTCATCAAACAGAGAAATAAATGAAATTGTGGATGTTTTGTTTACGTGAACCTTTAAAACCCCGACCTCACTGCCCCATGTAAACTGTTGACACAAGGAGCTGTCTAACTGTGTTTATCCAACAATGCTAGCCGTGCTAATCATACTTGCAAAGAGCGCTTTGTTTCAAGAACCATTAGATTTTTTTGTTAACGCGCGCAAGACGACAACATAAGATATATGCAGGCTGCATATTCAGTATTTCACATTTAATTTATCAGTGATAATTCCAATATTCAACTGGCCTGCAGTATTGATCTCAGCCCAAGATGATTCATCTCTAATATTTTTGACACGTGTATCGCTTGCTTCGTTTCCACAGAAAGTTATGGAGTGGTTTACTCAACTGTGCCTCGCTCTCAAGTACATTCACAGTCAGAATATTCTCCATCGAGGTGAGCCAAACATTTAGGGTGCGTTCGTTTGGGATTTTTCCAGAATAGGAATACAGTTTAGAATATCCCGGAATACTGTCTGAATTGGTCCCAAACAAACAGCTCTTTCAAGTAAGCCAGGTATTCCTATTCCGGAATACTGGGAATAGTCACCCAATATCGAAAGAAAAGACTGAGCGACCAGGCAATACCGTGCGTGCGTGTCCAGTGGCGGGAAAGCAAGGCGGGAAAAAGGCCGACGGTCGTCGCGCGCGCCAGAGGCCAGTGATTCGATGCATGTTCAGTGAAATGATGCCAGACAATTAATTTAATATTTATACTTCAATGCGAAAAGAATTTCAATTCCGATAAATTTGAAATCCTGAATATAACCTATCGGCACAGACGTTTAACTAACCCTTTCAGCTCCAAACACGCTACATATAGCATTGCAGAATTTTCCTATATTGTCTCCATAGTTTCCTTGTATACATGCTGGTAATGATTTTCCTTTTCGACATCTGTTAATAATTTCTTGTGTATGATCAATACTTTTATTCTTATAACCAAACAATATAGTATGTGTGGGTCATATGAGGAGAAGATGCATGTTGCTAACTAGGCGTAAAGTGTTAACTCAGCGTTTTCAAACACAAAAAGTCATCCAAGCATATACTGGGTTTGGTCATTTGGAGTACTACAAAACATCAAAAATAAAAGTTTAATTGTGTTAGGAAGCTAAACAACAATACTTTTCTTTTAGTTGTGAACTAGGAGTTTGCACTTACATAACACCTTCCAAATGAACCAAACTGTCCCTGGAATATAATCCCACTTCAACAAATTCCCACAAGCAAACTAAGAAATTGTTACGAAGTTGTACATGATCTTCTTCACACTGCAACTTGTAATTTAGTGAGCATAATATATTTCACAAAGCACTTACACTCTGAATAAGGATGCCCATGCGTACTTTCGCTCATTTATTCCCAGAGCTCTTTTAGTCCCAACCCCTCACCAATAAAACGCGGGCATAAGTATCGAGATTGCCATTTACACAGCCCAGTGATTCGCTAACTTTTCACCCTCACGGCAAAACATACACCAATTTAGCTATCCTATCATTTGGCTTACTCGCCGGAAAACCTAATTTTTTATAGAAACTAGCTCACAAGTCCAATAAGACTTGACTTGCTAACATTTTTGTTTGTTCTTGTAGATTTAAAAACCCAGAATATATTCCTGACAAAAGAAGATGTCATCAAATTGGGTGACTTTGGCATTGCCCGAATTCTTGACAGTTCCATCGACCACGCCCATACTACGATCGGCACTCCTTATTACTTGTCACCTGAGATTTGCCAGCGCAAACCGTATCCTTTCACCTCTCCCTTGATTTTGCAATGTACTACTTTATTATATGGCTGGTTGATTTCGCGCGCTGTGATTGGTCAATGATGTTGATGCCGTCCGGACCTCTATCTCTCGAGCGGCCGTCATTTACAAAGTTTGCTTATATTTTTTAACAAAGCCATATAATAAATATCTTATTAGCCTCGTTTGCTCGGTCCGTACCGTAAGTTATGGATCCTCGTTTTTTTCCTTCTTTATTTTTATGGCTCTCGCGCTTCGCGCATGGGCCATAAAAAGAAGGAAAAAACTCAGTCCGTAACTTACCGTACGGACCGAGCAAACGAGACTAATAAGAGGTATTTATATTTTGGATATCATAATTGCCGTACCTTTGTGCAATGTTTTATAGGCATCTCTTTAATTAGGTAGAAAATCATAGCTACTGAACGCAATTTGCGCCACTTTTGTTGACGAACTGCTGGTGCTCGAAAGGTCAGCTGAAACTTTTCACCCTGATGACAAAACACACAACATATATTAACTTTTAGTAATCTATTCTATTTCTTTTGAAATTCAAGGTAGCTTAATCAGGGGCCGCAGAGGAGGAGGGGCTGGCAAAGCACCACCCCACCCCCCCCCTCCCTCACTTTTTTTCAGTATTGTAAAGATTTAATGACAACGTATTTTCAGCCCCCTTCCCCACTTCAAGTCACTAGTCAGTTACTTTAAATGGTAAATTGGTTAGAAATCGTTATAGAAACTATACAGAAATTAATCGATTCTTTGAGATAGTTCAAACTCTTTAACTACGGTACTAGCTACAACCACAAGAGCGATATGTGGTCTCTGGGCTGCGTACTTTACGAAATGACAACCCTTAAACACGCTTTCGACTCTGACAACTTCTCAGGCCTGGTGATAAAAATCGTACAGGGAAAGTACAATCCTATTCCAAAGTAAGTTTTCTGACCCTATACTTTCCCATGCCACTTAACTTTATTAACTTTCTTCAGTATTGTTGTGTGTCGCAATCATTATCTTTGTCAGCATCGCTGCCGCTATTGTATACTTACTGGATTCGTCCAAGCCAAATATGGAAAGATATTTAAAGAACCGTGTTCACCTAGGCGTGGTTTGTTATTGTTTACATCCATTTCTGCTGATAGGAATGGAGAAATATCATTCGGATAACGTCAAGCAACTCTAATAGACTGTTTGCTGGTCAAAGTTATAGTAATGATGTAGATTATACTTTCTCTGCACAAAGTGAATTTCGCGGCACCCGAAAACAAGCCAAACCACGCCTCGGTGAACACGGTTCTTTAATATCTTTCTATAAATAAACCAAATCAATGAATTATTTGACGCTGGTTTATTGCCAGACATAACTTGCCACGCGTGATGGAACATTTATTTTCGCGCATCTCCAACGTAACACCGGTAATTACGAAGGCTAATTGGAAGTAAATATTCCATTATTTATGACGATAAAAGTCTTTAAAAAACGTACCTAATATATGTTTCCGTGATAAGTGCGATTAAAATATATAAACAACAGTTATCGACTTTTGTTTAAATTTGATAAATATATTTCACGACGTGTACACATTTGCCAAAATTGCTGTAGATTCTGGCAACCATCAGGACTATATGTTACAAATCAAGACGAAAAGGTCATATATACTTAACTTCAATTAGTATTTATGTCACGTATCCACTATCAACTTTATCGAGCAACGTCGGACTCAACAATTCATGTCATATGCTAAAATTATCAATTCTCGTGAAAAAATGAGGAATGGAAAAGACAAACTTTGTATCCATTATTTCTCAAACATAAATGTACAATAAAGAATAAAAGAGTTAGCAATCTTTTGAAGAAATCGTGTTGAGCTTTTAATACTATCATTAAATTTGTAAAAGTTAAGTTTAGTTGTTTGGGGTTATTTTCTATAGTATTCATAAATTGATCTTGATAAATAAAGTACAAACATAATTGATAATACAAATCCTGAAAAAACGTTTTATCTTTAAATCGGCCATTTAAAACTGAAAGCTGATACAACTCAAAATTTGGCATGTTTTCTAGCAATATCCTTTTTCATACTGTAATGTCGTTTCTCAGCAGAGTTTGTCTGAGTAATACTCTAATTCGCATGTTGAAATCTGCACATTCTGAGAGAAGTACCATTCTCACTTCAAAAAATATTCACAAGCTTATTGCCAAACTAACTTGGCTAACATTTACATTACACTTGGATCAATTTCGGTCTCTGTGGTTGGGCATTTAGTTCCAATAAGATTTTAGTTTAGACCATTAATAACGATGAGCAGGGCATTTCTTAAACAGAATGGTGCTTCTTTATTTCAGAAGGTTGCTCGTTCATTTGCAACCCACCAAATTAAACTTAAGACTATGCTTTTATGTTACAAAAAGGTAAAGATAGTTTATTTCGAAATAACATCGATAACGCTGGAAATGGTTGCCCAAATCTACCGAGCTAGAGGTTCGTATTTAAGCGTTTCAAAGGTGCGCCCTTTATAGACTTTCCCCTGTCAGTGTTCCGTTTTACGGGAAATTCAAAACACGCTTTGAGATTACTGTTACATGTAATCGAACTGGGAACCTATATAGTTCAACTGGAAAAATATTCTGGCAGCGCACTAACCAACTATACTGCAACCTGTACTGAATGGTGTCGTTTGCGGATGTAAACGGATGCAAATCGGGTTCTTTTAGTGGACTTTGACGGCCATGTCAAAGACTTAAAATATGAAATTACAAAGGCAAAAGCTAGTTGGATGCCAACATTTTGAACCTGGAAGTTGATAGATAAGTAAGTGATCTGGAAAAAAGTCGATTTTATATGTTATACATTGATAAAGCCATCCCATAACGGTTTTTCGGTTCTCATTATACACTTCCTTATATAAACATTATTTCAAATGCAAATGAATTATAGATGCACAGGTTTGGTACAGTTTCTTAGAGTCAGCGGCTTGTATGAATGTCAATTGTTCTTGGATATAGTGTTTGAATATTTGGTATTATTCAGTCCTATAGCTATGTGTAGGGTATGGGGTAAAATGCCTTGATGAATTTAACCCTGCTATAAATGACATGCATGCAAGTACGTGCAGTGGCACAGCAGTGAAAATCAGAACTTTTGAATTGCAAATGGTTAAGATGCTATTAATAAAACAACATCTTGGAAAATACATATTTTAATATAGATCAGTGTTGATGTACAAAACCTGTCACCGCCAAAAATTTGTTTGCAATCCGGTGAATTGATGTTCTCTTGGAGCTTTCATTTTCACAGTTAAATGTTTCAGCCACAATCCCATATTCATGGTATCCACGTTATAATGACATCAGTTGATCACTTTTTAGCCAGACTTGTCCTTCCTCCGCGTTTACAAAATTTTGTAGGTTTCTTTTAAACCAACACGTTTGTTATCTGTGCAACACAAACGGGGCGTAGTGATAAGGAATATAGCATTTAGTACAGTCACGTACTGATGTTATTTTTAGTAAAATAGATGACGTTTTGCACAGACTTCTTGCCATATAGAATAACCTACAATAGTCACTTATGCAACAAGCCAAATTCGGGGTCTCGAACAAAGCTGCGCAAATATACCGATTCCTTTTTGAGACTAATAAGAAAGGGGAATTTCTTTTTCAAAACGTAATGTTTTCTATTCTTTAATAGCATGTATTTTTACCTGTTTCGTTTTGCATTTTTTGTAGACATCTCCTGCCTGTGCTTTTGCAACACAAATTGATTTATGTACATTAAAATGAAATATATATTGCTTGTTTGAACAGAGCGTTTAGAAATGCACCTTAACTGGGCTGGCTTGCATGGAAAACTCCAAAAAACGTGTACCTATATAAATTGTCTCTTCCGCTTTGTTTCATTGTTGGAAGAGGAATTATAATTTGAATACTTGCTGAAAAAAAAGTCCTGTTTCGGTAAGGCACTTCTGACATATAATCAGCAATTTATTAATAAGATCGTCTGACGAAACAAATGGTTGATAAGACCAAAATAGTAAATACGTTTACATATAGAAGAAAAGTCGAGAGCTGATTGGCGAAGAGGATTTGCTAAAAGGCCGTCAATTGTGGGACTTTGCATGTTGCTCCGTGTATCAGTTTTAAGATCGATTAACATAAGCTAGATTTTAAGCCATAAAATGTAACAGTCTTAAATGTAAA
The DNA here is from genome assembly GCA_025434805.1 of Antipathozoanthus remengesaui. NCBI lineage: Eukaryota > Metazoa > Cnidaria > Anthozoa > Zoantharia > Parazoanthidae > Antipathozoanthus > Antipathozoanthus remengesaui. The sequence continues at coordinate 6,102 of JANSTR010040784.1, read as the reverse complement.
TCTCACTGGCCAAAATTTCTGAATATGTAACTTAAGAATTCGGTTCAATTTTTAATATAGACCGATCTATGGCACATACACACATCACTATGTGACTGAAGGTTACTTACCCAGCCTCCGTGTTCCTGGATCCAATCGGATAGGTTAGTGACATAATCTCCAAGCCACTCAGCTATTTCATCCACCTTCTCATTCCCATATTGCTGCAGGTTTTCAGCTAATCTCCCAGCAAATGCGAACAACGCAACAATTCTTCCCCAGTTTACCCCTTCCCTGAAAACCTCATCCGCAACCTGCAGAAATTTTGAATGTGCAGTATCCGGTGTAACGTCCAGACGATGACACATGCTGTCTAGGAAAACGCCGTGCTGTGCTTCCAGCTCGTCTGAAAGTCGTCGGATATTTTCAGCTGTTATACTGGGACAATCGGACGCTTTTCCAAGACGATATAATATCAAGTCGCGTGCTAACTCGTGTGCCTCATCATTGAGACCTCCGGCAGTTCCTCGCTTCGATTTGTGCACAAAAAACGGCTTTAAATCTTTGCACGTCATTACATGTAGTAGTTTAATATTTCCCGACAGTTGCTCTTGTTCCAATATTTGCAAGCCCAAAATGGATGTCCTTATGAAAATGGCTATCTTGAAATCTTACAGGTGTAATGCAGTTGACTACTTGCGCTGTACTAGTGAGTATTCACTAGTTATGACTTGTCCTAACATAAGTGCCAAACAGCCGAGTGAGACTAGCCAATCAGGATCAACTTCGCCCGGTTTTGTTTATGTTTTCGGGTTTCTGATTGGTCGACAAAAGTGTAAATATAAATATTACTGGTGTTTGCATTGCTGATATTACGATGAATATTTCTGTTTGGAAAAGAAACGATTTCGTAAAATGTTTTAACACATTCAACAGGAAATCGTCAGAAATTTTTTCCGAACGAATGGTTCGAAATTAGAAATGGTTTAGCGTAGAGTCATAATGCAACGTTCTGTCGACCGTCAGAACCTGGAATTGTGTGTAAATTTCAAAAAATGTTACGGGCTAAATTTCTTGTTAATTGGCCTTTTGGAAAGGGAAGTCGTAGGAAAAAAACAATGCTACTTAACATAGAAAGAAATAGCTGATTATGTCTTTTGTTTATACTAAAGCCTTGGCATATGCAAAACGAAGTTCGTTTTGATAGGTTTGACTGGTTCTGTCCAACAAGTGAAAGATTAGAGTTTGCTGGGTGATCTTCCAAATGTAATTGACAATCTTTAAAATAATATTGTAAAATTAAATTTTATTATTTCGTTACCCGCCCAGTTTCAAACAAATCTTTTGTATCTTTGAATTTTTGATACTCTAATGCTGATTGGAAATTAGTTTCTGTGAGATATTATTTTCAAAATGTATAACAAAAAAGGATCGCCGTCAGTCAGGTAGAGCCGTACTCATTTGAATGCTGCTGATTTTTTCCGTTTCTTTGGTAATCAAACATGCCAGAAGTAATGCAGGCTTAAAATATACGCAGCACGGGAGGTGGTGAGCAGTTTTCTTATAAAGCATATGTTGGTGGTATCACAAAAAGATGACATGCGTGTGCTGTGTTAGTGCAGAATCGAAGACCGAGCTAGATCAGTGCAGAGGAGCGCTGTTGAGAACAAAACGTATGCACTTTCTCAAATGACGTTACTGAACCGATTATTGAAGGAACTCGCGGTGTCTTTGATGTCGTTGCCATAGTAACTTTCAGTGAAGATAGCAGTTCGTATCAAAATGTTATATCAAAGCTTGTCTTTATAAAACAAATGTTCGCATTTCAGTAGCAGTTGTCTAATTTTGCAGTTTTACTTGCAAAAGAATCGATTTAATGTTCGTTTCACGAATAAGGAAAAACATTTTGATTAAACACAATTTTAATATTGAAGATTGGAATGAGCTATGACTGCCACTGGCAACACTCGTCTCGCAGGTAATTTGCGATTTTTGGACATTTTCCAAGCAAATTTATAGTGGTTCTCTCGATTTATACATCAATTTTTGGCTTTATCCGTAATAATCGCTTTTTTAATTGGCCAAGTGTTATAATGCTTGCTATAAATCCTACAAAACTCGATACAACGTGAAAAAATCTATTTGATATAGGGCTTTCCAGTTTTTCCAACCATCAGTGATCAGTGGATATTATTGATTCAGTGTTGCGACTGAGCCAAAAGCTGATAGCGCAATGTACTCTTTGGAATTGGCGAGCTTCAATTTCAAATCTTCGATATACCTGCAAAGAACAGGTGTCCAGCATCGCACCCTGTAGCTATCGTTTTTGTAACTTCTCTAATTGAACAATAAGAATCAAGCCTCGTTTATTTCGAGAGGAATTTCGATGCTGTTATACCGTTAGCGTGCTTTGTCAGATCTATTTAATTAAAATATGATGACCTGACTAGCTAACTGAAGACTTTAATTTGTCTCAAGTACTGCTCCAGTTTTCGATAAAAATATTTCGTATTCCAAATTTCTTATGAAACAACTGAAATCGGATCAAAAGAAAATCGAAGTTGCTTTAGTTAACAAATATTACATGTTTCTATATGTTTCTAGTTAGGTCTGGCCACTTAAATATATTGATGAACTGTTTCAATTTAGCGTAAGGCCAAAAGCGTGTACGCACGCAACTTTGAGCACGAATACCTTATAAAATCCACAGCTGTAATGTCAATGTTTTAATGACTATGTTTAAATAGTGCCGCCATAGCTTTTAAAACTTCCTTTACATTTCTTATACAAAAAATTGGGGCATGGTTTAAATAAGGATTTAACACAAACGGGTATTAAAAATGATGTCAAGCGTTTTTTCAAAGACATTTTTTAAAGAGCAAGTGGTAGTTTCGTTACTAATAGAATCGGTTCGAGCTCCATCATAAACACGGCACAGTTTTAGTTTATTTTGTGATCTTTATCGACTCTGATTTTGATTATATTAGAGCAAAAGTATTTTATACCAAGGAAAGTGAAGTTATAGTAAAGTTATTTATAGGTTAATGGTTAAGTTGCAGAGTGACAGATGTTGGGTTTTATTTTCTTAAATGTACAAAGGTACTTTGTGGCATTCCTAATCGCAGTAGAGTTAACAACTGTCCCGCAATAATCCGTTCCACACAACTTGAACTCACAAACAGTTATTGACGAATAACCAATACTGACCTCAGGCATCATTCAAGCATGTTTCTTAAATAGCGTATAATTACATATTCTTATGCACATTCTCATCCACATTCTCATTTTCCTTATATTTTATAATTCATATTCCCATTCCTATTCACATCGATATTCGCATTCAAATTCTTATTTATATTCTTGTTCTCGTTCCTGTTCCCGTTCCTGCATGTTCTTGTTCTTGTTCTTGTTCTTGTTCTTGTTCTCATCCATATCAGTCTCATTTCAGCATAGTATTGTTGAGGTGTCTAATTTAATCCTCAAAGGTTCATCACCAATGTTTATGTTTGTATCAAGGTAAGACATCTCTGTAGACTTTCTGTCGGTGTTTCTTGATGACCAGTTTCAACAGGTGGATCTCTCTGATGTATTTTTCCATGTTTTGCCATTGTTGATACTTAAGAGATTGCAGGACCGTACTTCGCTCAGGTGTACACTCCCCTGCTTTTCAGTATATATTTTTTCTTATTATTTATTTTGCTTCGGGGGCAATTGACCGTGAACAAAAAAGATGGCGACTGGCACATTTACCCTAACTCCAAGCGCGCGAAAAACACGACACGTTTCCTAAACAGTGGTCTTCCACATTCAGCTATTCACTGAGTTAGGTTCGCAAGGCATTGTGGTCAAACGTACAGCGACCATCTTTTAGGGTATGGTGGCTTGCCTTGCCCAGTTCCCTCTCCCTACAACCCTGGATTGTCGTTGCACCGAAAGGTTTTGTTGAACAGATCAGAAGTGTACTTCAATATATCCATTTCCAAGGATTTTAGCTGTGAGCAACCGGGTCCGCTATTTGTGCCCATAGGGATTCCAGTAACTTGTCTACAACCATACCAGCAAAATGGACGTAGATATATCTTGAACTGCACAAAATATTTTGACAAATTTTTGGGTCCTTCGATCTCGTTAGTTCAGAATGTGTACTACATATAGTCTAGAATCGGTGGCTGTTGTAAAACCTTACCAGCAGCTCATGAAACACGATCTATAAAATGTGGGAAAATCCCAAGTATTCGGGACGTTCTTTGCTTGAAATTACTATTTTTCGACAATGTTGATAACGTCTAATATGTTACTGATAACCCACATTTAAAAAAACGGATATAGTTTTGCAGTAAGTATAATACAATTACTTTTAACAATTTTAGGTAACTAGTATACTCAGTTTGGACGACTGGTGCCGTACATGACTAAAAACAACGACATTTCACTAGCCCCTCTTGCGCGTGTTCGGAAGCATGATAACCAGTCTAGGAATCATATAATTACAACTGAAAACGTCTTCAAATCATATGACCCAGAAGAATTGAGTAAGGGATCCACCATTAGAAAAGGTACGGCAAAATCTTCAAAACTCTTGAAAACAAATTTATAAAAAAAGTGTCGGGGTTACCCTGCCTTCTTGTGTATTTCGGGGTAATCCATGCAACATAAATGTGAAATATTCGGCGAATGAATCGCTTTGTATAAAGACACGAATTTCATAACCTAGAATGCCATATGTTTTTCACCCTTAGTTGTATATTCTCAAAACCGTAACAATAAAGTCGAGGGGGATGGGTTATTTGGACCACCCGTAGTTTTTGTAATATTTGTCCGTTTGGAGTGAAATTTGCTATAGATTGCTAAACTCTTAATTAAGTACAAGAATGTTGCTGTTAATTAGTTTCCATGGTAACAAAGAGCAAAAACGCTGACATCAATTTCGCTACTCGGCCGTCATCTCGAATTTGCGAAATATGAATTTATTTATCACGTAACAAACCATGCAAAAACAAGTTTTGTTAGCTTACATTTAAAAATTAGACAACAAAATAAGAGAAAAAAGTTGAATTTAAATGCGTTTTTTTGGAAAATGTGCAATTTCTGAAAAACAAACTTGCATAATTTTTCTCATGCATGGTGAGGTCACTTAATTAGTGTCAAAATATTTCTTAATAATCTGGCTACAGTTACTGAAAGTTTGGTGGCAATAACTTTAAACTCTGATTTTTTGGGAACAAAACCTGTGGTGAGATGTTCAAAATGTGCAATTTCCAAAATATAAACCTAATTTGCATGGGTTTTTTTCTCATAATTTTTGCATGGTGACGTCACCTAAATAGTGTCAAAATATTTCTCAATAATCTGGCTACAGCTACTGAAAGTTTCGTGGCAATAGCTTTAAACGCTAATTTTTTAGACCCAAAAGCGTGTGGGAGTGGGGTCGGCTCGACCCCCTCCCCCATATACGTTTAAGGGTTAAAGCAGAAGGCTTGAATACGTGACCGCAGTCGAAAACACAATTAAAATCAGAATACGGATGGCCAGTAGGATGTTGTTGTTCATTTTCAGTCGAAAATGACCATCGTTTGTTCCAAAAGTTAGCAGTCGATATTTCTATGGCGGACCTCGCCACCGTGCTGAAGTTGCCGTCCCCGGCAGATATCCGCCCGTTGAGAGATGAAAATTTGTGGTGTAGTTTGGGTAAATTTTCCCTGTGGCGCACTAATTGGATGCGAGCCAAATCTGACGGTCAATAGTTTTACATAAATATAATAGATACAAGAAACTATTGTATTTATCACAGATTTATATACTACTTAAAAACTATTATCTTTCAGTATCCTTTCAGTCCTTAAAAATTCGAGACAAAATATTAAAAAATTCAAGCGTGTGTAATGCAATGCCAATAAACAATACAAAAAGGGTGTTACTAAAAGAGGGAACGGGGAACCGGGAACGGGGAACAGAAAAACGGGAAACGGGGAGCCTGGGTACCAACGTCCTATAATAACTTTGTGGAGGTCTGGAACCAAAGCGATTTCAAGATGGCGTCGCTTCCGAATTGCTGTGTGGTGACGATTTTTATTCGGGATCAAGAGACTACAAAATTGAACAAGAATGAATGACGTCTACGGT
>JANSTR010040673.1:0-13298 GCA_025434805.1 Antipathozoanthus remengesaui | reverse complement strand
AAGTTTTGCCATATTAAGTATTTAAAATGCTTATAATAATTAACAGAGAAAAATAACAAACAGTAGGAAGTAAGTCGAGTAATTGACAATTGCATACATATACTATATTATATTAAAACAGGTTTCACGATCTGCTGTTAAAGGGCTAACACTGGAAAATTCAGCTTTCTTCCTACCTTAAAACCGCACAGAAATTGTTTTGTCAGCATAACCCTGATTTTATTAAACATAAAAATGAGACTGGCATAACACTTGCTAATGAAATTTAATTATTCTACCAGTTATAAGATAATAAAAATTTAGGACTTCCAGAGTTTATGCTGACAGAATATTTCTCTAGCACACTTTAAAACATGTACAGTAAATCTTTGTAACTTTTTAAAGTGCAGTTGAATGTTATTAGACAAGTGTGTTTTCAGCAAGGACCCTCACCACCAATACAATTGAATGCAATAATGCAATATATAATTACACAAACAAGACTTTCTAAAAATGTATAATGGTGTGCTCATGTATCATCAAGAGTTATAAGCACATTAATACCAGTCTAATTATACATACATAAGCAATAACAAGTGATCTGGGCAAGTCTTGCAATAGAAAGATCATGGTTTGGAATACTGTCAAATCCATGCCAGTAAGTACAGTAAATTACCCATCATGTTTATGACATGTACTACACTTTCATTTTCACCAGTTGTAATTGTTTTCTATTTTTGCTTTCATATAATACCACAAAGCTGTTATTATGTTGAAATGTACAAACAAGTTATACTGTTGTTGATTTCATGGCTAAGCCTTCATAATCACCAAAACGTTCATGAATTAGTAAAATATATAAAATACAAATTATATAAACGTTTCACAGATATTAAAATTTTAACCAAATTTATGTACTGAAGTCTCAGAACAACAATTTAATAAACTGTGGTAGTATTGCTATTTGTAACTATATGTAAATTTCAAACGCGGATGTTAAGGCTATGAAATGAACAATGATCAGTTAAATCAAAGTGGTCACAAAAATCATAGCCGAAGCCTCGGGAAGCTATTGGTCAAAACCTTATTTGTTCGGTCTGTCAGCGGGATTAGAGTAAGCCGAATAGATGCCTTTGGAATGAGGTTGATATCAAAGTGGAAACAGTTTTCTCGAAAAGAAATGGCTTTTCGTTTCTTCAAATTCCTATACACCCGACGCAACATAAACATTAGGAAATCTTGGCCCTAATTTACAACCTCTAGAAACTCTCGAATGAACCTTCATAAAGTTAGCGACTTTACCTGGTCATGAAATAATCCTAACAACGAATCCTTAGAACATGTTTTTACCAGGACATACAGTTTGGCGCGCGCGCGAACCTTGAATCAACAAGTACACACGCGGTGTTCAATTTCATTATTCAATTTCATTCTCGACATAAAAGTTTGTCGAAGACACAGTGTGAATTTACTCAAACACGTACATACCTGTGCTTCCAGTGCTTTCAACAGAATGTTTGCGTTTCGCTGCTCCAACGTGGTTTTGTGGAATTCCCAGCAAACCACTGATAGAGTACGAACCTTGAGTGCTTCTTGGTAAATTAGCATGAGGGCCGAGAATATGGCCGTGATGCTGTTGGGTTTGCTCTGGTTTTACAACGCCATTCATATCTGATGGACTGTTTTCCGACTTTGGGCAAACTTTATCTGTGCTGTTGATTCGATTGCGTACAATTCTGTTAATGGAGCTCACACTTGGGACATTGTCCGATGAACAGCAACCCTCACTTAGCAGTCGATCTCTTATCTCCCACGCGAACATGGTCGGGTTTTGGCGCTTGTAGTCCGCAATTTTATTTACCACGGGACCTGTTGCTACTTTGGGCTTGCTTCCGCCAATAACCCCTGGTCGTATGGAACCTGTCTCGTAGAACCTGCAAAGAATTTTGCTAACGCAACCATGTGAGACTCTCAGCTGTCTTGAGATATCACATGGACGAACTCCATTCTGAGCCAAGTCAACAATTCGCTGACGAACGACATCGGGAAGAGGCCTTCCATTGACAAAAACTCCACCAAGTTGGTTAACTCCTCCATGACCTACATGACAAAGGGGGTTTGGTGAGTTGTGTGCGAGAAATTGTTTCACAGAGTTCGTGGTACACTCACCCTCACCTTTCCCGGCATTTGGATGTGCCATGAGAGCAATTCGTAATGTTGCGCTCGACCGACTGCTGTATTTGATTTTGATCCAGAAACCAGTCAGGCGGTGCAGAAATGCAGTCAGGCGTTACTAAAGACTCTCTGTCACCCTGCAAGAAAGCGAAAACCTGTGAAAATCAAATAAAGAGTACAAATACTATCAGATTTCAGCGGCAAGTCATTGAAGCATGTCACCATAAAGAAGCAAACCTTACAGGAAATACTCCAAAACTCGCTTGCACACCCTTCCTTCACCTCGTGGCTCTCAGCTTTTGCTAATAAATGCAAAGGTTTACCTTCTCGGGTTTCGAATTTTTTCAGTGATTGACAGGAAAAAAAGTTAACATTCCTGATTGGCTCGGAAGCCATTTCAATGTCACAATGTGCCAAATTTGGAACCCGAGAACAATGGCAGAGTCCTTAATCTGTCATTCAAATGTAGTTAATAAAACCATTATCGCTCCACCGCAGTTAATACTGTGGGAATTCTTTTGCATTGTTGCTCATTTATGATATTCCTAAACCACATAAAAGCCAGAATCCAATTGTATCCGGTTAGGCAAAAATATACACTTGTGGTCTGTTTTAAAACTTAGACTGTTAACGTGTACAGCAGCTCCCCAAAAGTTGCAAGTGTTTGGCAATTTAGTTGAGTAAGTGTGAACATTAATACAAACAAGTTGGTTTTCTTTTTTAGCGATTTTTTTTTCTCAGAAAGAAGCGTATAATTTTCAAAATTTACATAACTAAGCCTTTGTTTGTAGGCTTTTGAATTGCGCAGAGGATACCATGGAAGTTAACCAACATATAAAAGATACGTGAAAGTTATGTATGAAGGAATACTCAATAAACTGTGACTGATCTCTGGCCCACTTTATCAAGATGAACTCAATCTAGCGTAGCGGAGTACCTTAACTACTACCAGACAGCCGGCTTCCATAAACTAGGCAGAAAAAGGGGGAAAAAAAAGGGATAAAAAATTGTTTATGTTTTAGAAAGGTCGCTGAAAACAAGTGATGGAATGCGGTGCCTTTGTGAACTACAGCCAAGAGTACCTTTGTGAGTGAGACACACAATGACTGTAGACCAACTCAATTAACTTTCATTTGAAAAACGCCATAACAAAGAAGGGCTTCTGAAGTCGTCGTGGCAACACAACCAAAGTCACTTGACATTTTCATTGTTTCTGGCTTCCATTTGAAGAAGGGTTGTTGTGCGGCATCAAAATGAAACGGAAACCGAGAACACCCCGCTGAGAGCCAGTGTGCGTGTTTTTCTTGTTGGTCAATTTACTTTGTCTACTTTACTAATTTCATGCTAGAATGCTGTTTTAAAACTTGAACTAAAAGTTATCAATTTCTGCAACCACAAGCACGCAATAGTGATTCTACAGTCAGGGATTAATACCACTAGCAGAGGGAAACCACGCGGATTATGAAACTCTTTCTCTTGTGAATCGTCTGATATTAGCTTTTTAGTGGGTTGCCTGCAGGCAGACGGGAGACCTCTGACTTTCTGATGTTGTCCAAGTACTTACATAAGCGCTGATTAGTCGTCAATAATCTTGCTAAGAGACCAGCGGGGCGTGAGAAGCTAAACACCTTTTAATAAAATGAAGTGCTAATGGCACTCACTGGAGACAGCTGGAAAAGCGCGGCGCACTGCATTTTATCGATCTTTTACTGTCGATTAAATACATTGCGCCGATCCTTTCGTCCAAATTCTATATAGTAATATTCACAGAAAAACACCTCGAGACCTTCGTGATCTTTATCGTGTTGAAGATAGGAACTACTCAGTCGAACAGCCAATGAGTGAGAAACACGGAACTATTTCGGAGATTTCGACATCAATCTGAGTGAAATTGGGAGGAGTTAGGCTTCCGTGTGACTTTGATAAGCACGTCGCTGTGAACGGCTTTGGAACAATATTCGCCTCGCCAGCTACACGATCTTTTAAGAGCTACAGTGACGATTGAAAAATGTTTCGCAACTAACTGCTCTTCAATATGCCTTGATCTTTTCCGACTTGTGTCATCTTCAAGGGCCTGGATGTCGAGATTCAAATTAACTGTAAAAAGTGAACTGCTTCATTTAGGATTCCTCTCTTGGAGTCTGGAAGACGTAATTTTCTTGTTTTGTGGTCGTTAACGTCGTTTATTAAATGGGAAATATTTTAAATCCGGTCAAACATGGAAAAGCAAATACGCGCATCGCACGTGCGTCAGATATGAGCAGGCAGTCCCTTTGGCTTTGCACTGCTGTCAAGCCCACTTGAAGTCAAACTTGTTTCAACTGCAAAACGACCAAATAATCACTTACCTGCAATTTCTGACTTTGGTGCGTTAAATGGATCACTGAATTTTCAGCAATCAACAGACAGCAAGTTAGGATCATCCAAAGGGTCAGCGAAAGATCAATTAATGAATTTATAATGGTGCGATAAGATGCATGTGCGTCAGAACTATCAAACCAATTTCTATGAAATCCCATAGCATTCCAACGCTCACGCAGACCAAAAACAATAACTAATGCCACAGGCAAAACTGATCTATTTTATTTAGCTTCAATTTATTCTCAAAAGGAATAAACAAATCAAAGTAAAGAAGTTTCGATTCTAAGGAATAAAAACAAAGCGAGTTAGTGCAATAGACTGTTTATATGAGTAGAAAATCGACAGATCCCAAACACAAAATTACGAACAGAAACAACGAGTTAGAGAGTCTTACAATTTTGGTCCAACAGATTCTTCTGCCATTTTAGATTCTTGTTTCTCATGTAGTTAGTAACAGACATAATTTTGCATGCATGAAAGAACGACATTTTCATAACGGCTTCCTGGTAGATCAAACCATTGGCGAAACGTTTTTTAAGGACGGACGGAAAATGCGCAGGATGATATGCTATTTTTTCCACAAAAAGGCTGAGCTAACACAAGAGTTGTTTGTTTGCCTTCACCACGGCACAGAAACAAATCAAGGTCCTCTGTAAAGTCAGTTTAAGTCAGTTCTTTGGATAAAAAATGTTCGCTACTGACTCTACTCAAATCTTGACTTTTTGTTTTCCTGATAAGCTCACTTCGCATATTGAAAATAACCTTGTAGTCAGTGTATCTACGCAATTAAATGGCGAACGTTTTTTCTGGTTTGCCGTAAATCATAAAACATCAGACCAGTTTGTCTTGATTCACTGAAAAAATGCACAATGCAAAGATACAGCCACAGAACGCGAGAATTTAAAGTAAAGAAAACATAGTTTGCCAACATAAACTAATTGTACACATAGATGTGATATTTGGTATCCTTTTCCATAAACGAGGAGTTCAACGATGATTTGATGTCAACACGGAACACCGAAAGTCGCGTGAACTTGCATCGTCCAATACAGTTAGCAGACGTAAATCATGGTACGATGAGAACTGTGAACTAATAGCAAAAGGATATAACAGTGTTTTATTCATGACTGTTACTTTTGGCAAACACGACAGCAAATATCAAATTTGGCTGGTGTTTATAATTTCGAGTGGTAAAACAAGCGAAAAGTGATTCCGGCATAGATTCCGTTGTTAAAATTGACGAAATTTGGGGCGACTTTTAAAACCCAATGCAGTTTAGGGTCAGAAATCGCGTTCTACAATATTCTTTTCGGCTTCTTCTCCTTTTCATGCAGTATATGCTGTGAGCACGCAAATTGAAATGGCCGGCATAGGAAGACAAACCGATATCGAGTCTATAGTGAAATCTCTTGTACGCCCACGGAAGACGGAAATTACAACAGCACGGCTAATAGATTCTGATAGCTGCATTCTCGAAGCAGTCATGTGCGCAAGATATGAACAATTAGCTTAAATTCCTTAACATAAGCAACCTTCTTCATTCCAAACAAGTTGTACTCTAACTGATAAATTTGTATTTCGAATGTGTTATTATACAAATAATTGTCCTAATTCCTTTCCTTTTCTTAAGAAACAAAAGCATGCAAATATCTGTAGTCAGAAAATATTTTTTCTGCTTGCGGAAACCAAACTGCCAGAATCGTTCTGTTACAAAAACGTTTCAGCTTTCTGACCAAATTTCTAAACTGAAAAGTTTAGTTAGTTTAGCAGCGATGGAACACTAAAGTTGATCAGGTCGTTTCCAGTTCTGGAATCAATCACCTCAGCAAACCGAGCAGAGTGTATACGAAGTTATCATGTCTTCATGATGGATCAGGAATAAACTTGTCTGACCATTCCTTCGAACGTAATCAAAGTTTGGTCACCTGCGCAACCAATTCCCATCCTCGCTGGGTGGTTAATGTGCGCTGGAGTAACGCATATGACTCTTCAGCGATCCTCGTGTGTGTATTTACGATATTCTCATGCTAGAATGGTCAGAGATTAAGCACCGGATCTTCGTTTATTTGTGGACAAACGTATGCAGTCGCGTGTAGCTTGTGAGTCCGGCACTAGCGAACCAAGTAGATGGCAGCGTGTGCCAAGCGACCGACTGCCATGAAATTCTCTCGGTAGACCGTGAAATCTAGCCAACAGAGCTACGGAAGCATTAAACTGTTAAGCTACGGCTGCATATTTCTCGCTGAACAATTATAACCGTTAAACTATCCCTTTTAGCGAGCGTACGTAAAGAATCAAAGCCACGAAGCGTTTCCGTGACTGAGATTGGAAGAGAAAGGGAGCGGAGAAAAATGTGCAACTAAGTTTATAGAATCCAGCAAAAATACTTCATAACGCTGAACTCTAAGGCAGTTTCTATCGCCAACAAACGAGAATAATGTAACAAGAGGTTTCTATCTGCGTAACGCTCTCTTCATTTGACAGCGTGCGTTAGTTTCTAACTGAATTCGAGCTGAGTATTTTAGTAGTTGTTGAAGTCTCCTACAGCAAAGTGAGGCTTCAGTCTTTGGAAGAAGATATAAAGACGGCTATTGAACCATGAATGAACAACAAATTCTGTCTTATGCAGTGAGTCAGATCTGTCGCGCTCTACTGCGAGTTTCTCGTTCATTGCAAAAGATGTTTGACTCAACAAGCAGCAAGTGGATATCCGCTACGACATGGCTTGGAGATTTAGCCGTTGAACAGATGGTTGACCAGCTAGGAAATTCAGTGTCTGGTCATGCCTCAGCAAGAATGTTACCCATCCAAGAGCTGATTGAAGTACGGGGTTTCCTATCATCCACAAGGCTCTGAAGATTTAGAGCTGAAATTTCTAGGAACGTGCTATGTAGTACCACTATTTGTTCCCTTAAACTAGAAGAGAGGAAGTCTATAATATTCCATTTGTAAGTGCCTGCTGCTCGATACAAGAGCAAATAAAAATAATCTAAACAATATTGTAAAATATTCCTACTCTTGCCTGGACAAATTTCCATTCACTGAGTTTTGATTGAAGAGAGAATAGAGTCATTCTGTTGTAGGGCAGAAATTGTATTGATCTAGTTTAAAGAAAATTTCATCTCAATATTTACCTTGTATACGGCAACCACGGGAGCTTGAGCAATCTCTGCTTGGTGACTAGGGTGAGGTGTGTGACGGAGGGAGTGCCAGCCCCTATAAATAGGGCCCTCGTTTGCCTCTCTATTGTCATGCTGATCAAGCGCTTCATTAACTTGCTGGCTAATATACTCTACTAATGTCTTGCCTGGAGCTATTTATTAGACAAGCCAGCTTGACACGATAACAGGGAATAAATACAAGTTTTGAAGGGCTGCATTTTGGCAGTTTGCAATGATCTTTGGATGAATTTTGGAAATGTTTTACGCTACTGGCATCAGTTCATGGAAGAACTTGAGTGTAGCAACGATCCATTTCGTGCAGTTCGACCACTTCGGGCTTTCCTTTCAATCTAGCCTCTCTTGAATCATAATACGGCCAGTGTCTTTATTTTAATTCGTATTCAATGTTTTCAAATCTAATTGTCTCTTGATAAACCTTAGAGAAATCAGCATTTTCCCAACACTTTATATTTGGGAACAATGATAGCAACATTTTGGAGAACAAATCTGAAATTATGTTGATTTTTTGATAATCGTTCAAAATCCCAAACGTTTTTTACGCAAAAGAATATGAGGAATCAGAACGAGTTTTGCCCGTAGCTATGTTTGAATCAATGACTTTGTCCCATAACCTTCACCTCGTCATCAATCGACTTAAAGCCGAAATGTATAGTGGTTGGGTTTGGGCCAGAGCGATCTTCCAATTGCACATGTCATTTCTTCGCCATCTAACTTAAATCGTAGCAGTCTACACAGAAAATAAAACAGAAAGTGTGTAACAGAAACAAGAATTTTGGGGAATTTGTTAAATTGTTGATAGTTTTGGTTTCAGTTATTATGTAAGTTAAGAATACTGGAACGCAATGATAGAAATCTGCAGGGTCACAACAGTGAGAGACCGCCTATAAATTGAACAATGATATGTCGCAGTTGAAGCTATTTTGACTTCTATTTTTCATCTTATTCTCGGTTGTGATTCCATTCATTTTTTGATACAATATATTGTTTATTTTCACTTTAAAGAATAACGTTTTATATACCTTTCATAAGAATTACCAAACATCCTGTTTATTAGTTTACAGTCCTCACAAATGAAATATCTTGTTGTGTCATTTGCAAGTATGTAAAATAACTTGGCCAATGTTATACAAACGTTTTTACTGCCTCTTTCATTTCAAAGTGAATCAATGACGATGTATCTCGTTATGTTTGTTGTGTTATTCGGTACTCTTTGCATGACAACTTGCTGACATTAATTATGACGAATGAGTGCCATTTGTCAGTCTTTAAGGTGACAGCGAGCCCCAAAGCACACTCAAGAATATAAATAGGTCGTCATGACAACAGCAAGTACCACGAGCCGGGTTGTATGATTTACATAAAGGCTCCAATCACAGCATGTAAAACACAGGCTCATTCATTTGTTTTGGATGCAATTCATATTTCCGGAATCTATACATCAACCAACATCCACAATCCAGGATTTTTTACGCAAACGTTCCCATCCGTTCATAAACAAGACTTTCCTTTAATATGGGCCGTCGAGTACTTTCCCTCCGGGAACTGCTGGCCACTTTCAAGTCGAAACTCCTTGCTATTCAAACCACAGAAAAGTTGTATGTTAACTTCGTTCCTCAGTTCCTTTGTTCGAAACAAACATGGAAACGACAGCGTTTTTGGTATATTTTAATTTCTATTAATAAACTGACCTTCATTAAAGAAGTGCTTGCAGCGAAAATTAGCCAAAACAGTGACTACAATCGTACATTTGGTATGCGCGAAGAAAGGTCAGTTCTAAAGATACTGTGGTGTTCCTGTCGAGAGATAAAAATTGAGCATAAAGTCGTACAATTTTATAAAACATGTTGTTCTTTGAACTAGGAATCGGGTAAATTGCAAAGAATACTGAATAGAATCTTTTATTATCTTTTATGCCATTTGTTTGCAAATTATTTCCACCCTTATTTTTCAGTGAGCCTTTCGATTGCGGTCAAATCAGCCCAAATGTTCTAAACAAAAAGAAAAAAGCCCAAAATTTCATTGAGTCTAACAGTAATAAGTTGTTTCTCCTCTTACGCCTCAAATTTTGGACAATTTTATTTCAGCAAATTTGTATGTGGCCTTTGTTTATAAAACAATAATCAAGAGTCGGCATAGATTCAATGATTCCATGTACATCAGAGAAACTTACACTAACCCAGAGCTAGAATTGAAGTCAACTTTACAAAAAGATATTGCCATAGCCATAAGCATAATTAATGTCGAGGGATGGAAGGTGGACTTTTCAAGTTTGAAAGGTTAACTGTGTGATATTTAGCCTAGTTTGTTTAGGAATATTATGACCTTGACTAATATCGAACAATTCGCCATACTGATCATGTATACTAGTTTAATCTTTTATTTTAAAACAGTCGAAACTTCAAAGCTTGTGCCACAAATTCGCAAAATGTTAGACTGCAAACTTTCCACCCGAAGTTGTATGTTCGTTTTAGAGGCCAGATTTAGCTTCATTTTAGGTCAAAGGATAACAATCACGTGGTTCAACTAATACGGACAGAACGGTGCTGTGCTATGTCTTGCGTGAGTGGACTCAAAGACGCTAAACTGTTCAGTCTTCATGAAGCCATTTATCAGTAATACACCACTGGTGCTCCTTAATTTTATTCTACAGTATCTCAGATGTTAAAAATATTCTATGCTATTACGCCACTTGTCACTGTAAAGTGTTCTTGCCTCGTCCGTTCACGGAATTGCATGTTTGCACGCGTATAACGGAGAACGAAGCAGAACTAAGGTCGTTTACGAATTATGTGCAATGAGCCCTGCACTGCACTGTAATAGAACGCAGTCAAGCTTGATTTCCGAGCCAGTACAGTGAACATCATTGATTAAAATTATCTAGGAAGTGAGGGCAGAAAGCAAAACCGTTTTGCCCTTCGAAAATCCCCAGGCTGGAAACGACATTACATTACTTGTAAAATTTATTAGAAAAATTGAAAATATGAATAATGGCCAAGTAACTTTCTAAGACTGTGTTTAGATTCACAAGAGCTCTATCATTGTCTATTGTCAAATATTCGAGTTGTTCCCATCCGGATTGAGCTATCAGCCAAGAATTGTTTTGCGTTTGGCATTCGACTTTAAAACTTTGATCAAAGACATGGCTCCTGATTGACTGTAGAATATGAAAACTTATCAAGCAACAAAACATTCCCACTTTGGTCCTTAAAGTCATGAATGGCGAGAGTACAATATCATCCACATTCTTGGTGTTCCTGCCTCGAGTGTTGTTTTCCCGTCTTGAATAGAAACGTTCCATTCTGAAAGAAATATTTGCTCACTTTTCTGACGCTAATGAGGCCTCTCATCTAAGAAAAAAAATTTGTTGTCTTTTAAAACAAACCGACTTCGATGATAATTTTTTATTTACCGTGAAGCCGTTTATCGTTTACAAACGATAAACTGGCTGATTTCGCCCACGATGTCGGGCTTCAGTGGCCTCATGTGCAGGAGGCTTCGCATCTTGATATATCGATAGTACTAGTACCCAGACTTCTGTTAAAGTATTATGGTGTTGACAAACTCAGCGTTGCCTCGCATCAAAAAAAGGAGGTTCAAGCTTAATTTTTGTTTGTATGTAATTTTAGAACATGATAATTGAATATTAATCGTAATACCTGATTCTCATTCACTGAACTCAAACCCGCCCAAACAATTCCCCTGGAACGACCCCACAGCTCAACGTGATAAATACAGGGTAGAATTACTACACTATCAGTACCGATATCATCGATTGCTCTGAGGAAGGCGGTTTGAAAAAATTACAATTAACCCTATCTGGCCTGGGGGGAGGGGGAGGGACAGAAAGAACCCGCGCTGAATTCAACTAATGAGACTGACAATCTTGATAATCAAGCCTTAGCCACCAAAGGCATTCAAATTTTTCACATTTTCAGTTGAAGTTCTTTAAACAGTTGCATGTTTTCTGGCTTTATGATGATTCGTGACGTCATTCCTATTTCGCCATACAGTTCAGAGAAATCTAAGATGGCGGATACGTGACGTCATATGAAATATGCAACTAGCTATGCAGACCAACAAATGTATGTAAAAAACGATTTTTTTCATTTATGAAGTCATAATGACTCATTGTTACACTAATTTGGTTAGAATATCTTAAAAAGCCTTAGAGTTGGAGGGCGCGGGCACTTTACCTCCCCCCGACTCAGACTCCTTAAAACAAGCCCAGGCCGAATATCCGTTACGGTTAAGGTAACAGAAACATGTTGACGAGCAATGAATTGTACTGATTCTGTAAATGAAAGGACGCAGTTTTGCAGTTCGAAAAGTCTTGCGATACCACGAATTATATCTAGGTTCAGTCAAACGATAACGAAGCATTCTCCTCACAAATTAGTTCAGTTTCCAACTGGGGAGCAAACTCTAACTAGAATGATCCATTCGTGTTGCTGCTCTTGAACACAAGAGTCTACATGCATTATCTACAACATTATTAGTAATATTAACAACATAAATTAGGATAATAATAATAATAATAATAATAATAATAATAATAATAATAATAATAATAATAGAAATCGGTATCATAAACATGCACTGATTTTTCCATGTCGATTGTACCGATTCAAATATAAGCTACTTGTGCCCTACTCTTAAAGTTGCAATATAATCTACAAATTCAGTGATAGAAATAGGGTTTCTAGATCTGAAACTGATAATGTTTTGACAGAGCTTATTAACATTTTTAGATTATACAATCTCCGGCTTAGGGAACCCGACAAGCTGTTGAAAAATTACTGGGATAAATTAGCTTGATAGGTTATCTTTATACATAAATGAGAATTAACTGAGTACTGGGGTACAACATGCTTTCCGGATCTTCCTCTGTGGTTTTCATTTTGGGCTTCCTAAAGAGGTTAGAGTAAGGGTTGCACATGCGTTAGTTGTCACAAGGGATGGCACCTGAAATCTGTACAAAAAGATATTAAAGCGAAAGTAAGCAGTCCTTTTATTTTCAAGCAAAGAATTACACATTTGATGTTTCACTGATTGACGAAGAAAAATCAAGGTGAAAAGAGTTTAGGAAAAGGAAAAGAACACCGTGCAAACCGTCGCGTGCATTTGGCTTTCATTCACTTGTAGTCGAGAAATCAATTGATTTGAACTCATATTGCATTGGTTGACGAAGAGCAGAAAACAAGGCCTGATAGAAAGTTTGTTCGGGCGTGAGATTTATTGTATAATTTCGAATAAGCCCAGCTGCCCCGTATTCCAATCGCACGATCTCGAACGGCTGCAGAGGCGAGCCTTGAAACCTTGGAAAACGTTCGAAGAAGTACTGAAAGTAATTGGCCTATACTACCCCGCCTCTCAGTCGACCGTACGATGCACCGGCTAACAAGCAAGCTGTTCGCTGAAGACATTGGGCCTCTCGGTCGACCGTACGATGCACCGGCTAACAAGCAAGCTGTTCGCTGAAGACATTGGGCCTCTCGGTCGACCGCACGGTGCACCGGCTAACAAACAAGCTGTTCGCTGAAGACATTGGGCCTCTCGGTCGACCGTACGATGCACCGGCTAACAAGCAAGCTGTTCGCTGAA